>CAAKHB010003045.1:14295-27871 GCA_901007665.1 Aeoliscus strigatus | reverse complement strand
GACGGGAGCCGCCCCCCCCCCCCCCCCGTCTCGTCCCAAAAGAACCTCAAAAGGAACAAAACATGACCTGCGGTCGAGCGCCTTCTCCTGCCAAACGATGCTAATGGCCGTCTCTACCTGCCAGAAAGCAGACTGATCTCGACAGCGACGACGTAAATCCTCATGTCCAAGGACCAGACATCCTGGGAAAGGCTCAGCGAGGCCTGAGCGGTCCGTCAGGGACAAGATGCAAGATGGCCAACAAGAGGTTTGTGATGTAAACACAGCTGTAAGCTAAGCTAGCTGGGCCCAGTGTGTGGAGAATAGCGCTAGCAACGAAGCTAACTATAATCACGGCGCTAAGTTAGCATGGAGGCTTCTCATGGTGTTTACTGTGGAGTACCGTAATTACACGACTATTTGTGCTATCAGAAAACACTGACCCTCGCTGTCCTTACTGTAATGAATCGCCAGTAACAGAGCGAATGGGATTACCGTAATGACAGCAACATGGCTGTTGTCAACTTTCCGGAACCAATGGAAATGGATTTCTCCTTCTCCTAGCTCCTTCTTCACACCAGGTAGAGGAACCGAGTCCGACACCGCTTTCTGATAGCGCAGATAGTCGCGTAATTACGGTACTCCAAAGCATGCTAATGATCTAGCGCTGAGGATAAGTTAATCGTAACAACAGACTTCGCATTAGCATGAGTCAGACCATCGGTGTCCAGTTCCTCTGGTGTCCTACAGACCAGAGGAGCATCAGAGGAACATCTGAGGCTCCTGACACAGAACCGGTCTGAGCAGAGTTCACGTCCCTCTCCGTCCTACAAACTGCAGGGGACTGGTGTTCGTCATCCAGCGCCGCAATCGCTACAAAGCCCCATTGGAGCGTGTTGCAGGTGCTGTGAAGACACCGAGGGACGAGACGTTCAAACGGGCAGAGAAGCCGTTCTTGCTCAGAAAGTGACGTGGTTCAGAATCCCGCTGAGGAAAGGTGACAGAAGCTCTTGCTCATTCCGCATCTGCAGTGACACAATTACAGAAGATTTCTCGGGCTTTGCTCGTCTGAGGAGGAACGTCACGTCTTTGTGATGAATTTGAAAGAGAGACGAGTTCAGGTGACGAGTTCACCTGTTACCGATGGACACACAGGCTCCGCCCCCACAGAGTGACTGTCGCAAAGGACCTTTCACATTGTGTGTGTGAAAGCGGCTTTAATGGTCGATGATACACTGCCGGCTGCCTCTCTCCAGCCTGTCACACACACACACACACACACACACACACACCAGCGTGGAGGACGGACAGTTTCTATAAATAGAAAGGAAAGTGGCTTTTACTGGGAATGTGATTGATTAAAAAACAATTTGTGCTTTCGCCCAGACACTCGACTGCTAACTGACACACACAAACACACACACACACACACACACACACACACACACACACACACACACACACACACACACACTGCTGCTGCTACTGAGCGTCAGCAGTCTGTGTGTGTGAGACACACATGAAGGATCGTGGCCTCTGGCTCCACCAGCAGGTCGGGAACAGTTCATCACGATCAGAAATCATTAGTCACGTTCATTCTTCCTCCTGTCACCAACAGAAGGAAGAGAAAATGAAAAAAGACGAGCAAATATGAAAGGAAACAAGAGACGCAACTAAAAACAAAATTGACAAAAATTGACATTCAATTAAATGAGATCAGATTTATTTTTGCTAAGAACTGGAACCAAACGTCTGGTCTGGATCTGAACCATTCTGATTGATGGCTTCCAGTAATGACTTAAATATCAGCTCCTCGCAGTGTGCAGACACACACACGCCTGCACACGCACACACAGACACACACACAGACAGCTTTCTGAGACACAGTTAAAGCATCAAACAAAAGCTGCTGCCTGCGACAAAAGCTGGAAAGAATCAGAAACTGATGTTAAGAAATGAGTGAGTGAAAATCAGCCGTCACACACGGAACGTTCAATGCCGGAACAATCAGTGTGTGTGTGTGTGTGTGTGTGTGTGTGTGTGTGTGTGTGTGTGTGTGTGTGTGTGTGTAACGGAGGGACAGGAAGTGTCCAACAGGATAAAACGCAGAGAAGCAAATAAACCAACAAAGTACCGACGATGAAATCTCAGCGCTACTTTTCTTCTTCTGTCGAACAAATCACACCTCAGCTCAGATAACGAGCTCCACTCACAGAACATCTGTTGGTTCTGTTTGTTGGAGGGGAGGAGGGGGAGGAGGAGAGAAAAGAGCAGAGGTAGTGGAGAGGAGGAGGTGAAGAAGCAAAGAGGACAAGCAGGAGGGAGGGAGAATAAGGGAGGAGAAGACGGGCGCATCTCGTTAATCCATTCGTCTTCCTTCACCTCTGATGATCCTAGGCTGAATACGTGTGACATATTCCATTGTTCGACCTTTGACCTCATTGTTTTATGTCCAGTTCAGACCAAAGAGTCCAGGCTCAAAAATTTCCAAAGTGAAACCCCGTGAATCTAGTCACAACGGAACGTTCCAGAAACGGTCCAGTTTGTTTCCACGGCAAAGGGTGGAGTGCAATGTGCCATAAAGCGGAACAGCACAACAAACCCACCGGAAAACTCCACTCTTCTGATCAGCGAATTTCCGCAACACGTGTGGTGTTTGTTAGCTTAGCAATTCAGGCTAATGTCATGAAGCCACGGTTGCTCATCAAGGGATTTATCATTGCGTGGTCCCTGTCCCTCATTCAAACGTTACCATGTTCATTAGCACGTTCGTTAGCATGTTTGTTCCCATCAGATGTACGCAAACACAGTTACATAACAAACCGACACTCAGACTGAGAGAAGACGAGTAGAAATCCATCCCTCCATCCCTCCATCAGATTATGATGCCACTGGGGCTGGGGGATTAGTGCTTCGAGCAGAGGCTGTAATGACCCGCGCTACTCGCTCAGCTCTGATCTCTGGAAACAGCCCTGCGATGCTCAGCGCTGCGACGGCTGACCGCTGCGACACCGTGGCACCCTCACAGAGAGCTAGAACATGTTAACACAACTCTTAGACCTGAGGCAGGGAAGAAGATTCAATCTTCGCCACTTGGGCTTTTGCCACCTTAGAATTAGCCATTTCACCTTTTGTCACTTGGCCTTTAGCCACTTAAACTTTTGTCACTTTAATTTGAAACTCTTTAGCATAAGCATCTTTTGCTTTAGCCACATAAACTTTTGCACCGCCGGTTGTCATTTCATGGACATACGCCCAGAGGGATGAAACAAGGCGAGAACACAAATATTTGTGAGACTTAACTGACGTAACACCCCCGCCCCCCTCTGGCCCCGCCTTCCAGCTGCTGAGTGAGCTAGATTTAACGTCCAGCGATGTTCGGATGTGTGCCCCAGAAACCGCTGCAGCGAGCGAGTGGCATGGCTTACAGCCTGACCTCAATATTTCCAGACAGGCCACACTGATGGCTGTGTGTGTGTGTGTGTGTGTGTGTGTGTGTGTGTGTGTGTGTGTGTGTGTGTGTGTGTGTGTGTGTGTGTGTGTGTGTGTGACCAGAGCGCTGTTAAAGGACTTGTCAGTGGAGGCCTAAGAGAAGACGCGCGTTGATCCAAAGCTTCAAGATTACAAAGGTCACACAGAAAGAAGTGAGACGGAATCGTTGTCATTAGCACATTTCTTCAACAGCCCAAACAATCCATCCATCTGGATCCATTGATCTATAGATCCATTCCTCCATCGGTGAAGCAACTATCCAAACGATTCTTCTGAAGGATTCTTTGTCATCGCGACAGCATCAGTGTCGAGAACTCCACAATAAATGGTCAGATTGTTGTCAGATTGTTGATATTGTCAGATTGTTGTCAGATTGTTGATAATGGACCCTGACTCCAGGGTCCATTATCTGTAGGTTCTCTGATATGTCAAAGTTTGATCCAGACCCTGATTAAATCCCGGATCCAAAACTAGAAATATTCTGTTGCTGGTGGAGATTTAAAGAATGAAGCTAAAGACATGAACAGACACCAGATTGTAGCTGAGAGAATCAGTGGGAACAGATATGTTGGATCTCCAATGGTTCTGGAGCAAGTTCTTGGTTCCAGAAGAAAACAAAAAAGAAAAAGAAAAACATATTGAGTGGAAATGAGCTGCTTTGTGAGGGTCTGCGCTCTCCGATTGCTTTTCTAGTTTGCTCCATGATGACTTGGCACAAAACGTGTCAATGGACAACAAACGATACAGTACGAGATCAAATACTCAGGTAATGTGACAAACATGACCGGGCAGCTTAATGAGGACACGCCTGCTGAAATCATAATGTGGCTGAAATACTGTATCATCCCAAGAAAACTGCTACAGTTTCATATCGTCATGTAACTGGCAATTTACATCCCTTTGTGAGCAGCTCATGATGTTTTAAAGACCAACACCCGCCTCCCCCGATGTAAAACCACAAATGTTCCATCAGGTCTTTGTCCCATTAGTAGATAATTGTATCTAGCTTCTCCTCTTTTGAATCCTGATTTCCAAGCTTAGGCTGTGTCTTCCTGGTGTCCTCTTGGGTGGGTAGGAGGGTTATAGAGGAAAATATATGCTGTTAGCGTACAGTACCATGACATTTTAGTGTCCTCTGCAGATGACAAAGGCACAACCAGGTCAAAGGTCAAGAAGAATAATTGAATTAATCCGTCGCTGGAAGGCAGATGGACGTGAGCTAAGTGGCTTCCAGGAAGAGCTAATGTTTCCTTGCCCTAATGCTTGTGAGTGAATGTGCGTGTGTGTGTGTGTGTGTGTGTGTGTGTGTGTGTGTGTGTGTGTGTGTGTGGGGGGGGGGGGGGGTCTCATCCACAAGACTAGATCTCATATGATGAACCTTACACCGGATGACCCCTTCTACCAGGTCTTCATACAGAGAAAGGAGGCATCAACAGAGGTTATGTACTTGTCTCTCCTCCCATGCTGTCTTGAAGCATTTACTTCACTATAAATACCTCGTCATTCTTCTTGATGACAGCCTCATGAGATTCTGCTTTTTCTTCATAAACAAGTCATGCTTTTCAGCTGTTGCTACGAAATGCCTCTCTTGGACTACAGGGATATCCTCTACATGAATGCCTCTGCAAGCCTTGGACAACATCTGGATGTTCCATATCATGGGGTGCTACGTTTCATAACCGGCTGAAAAACATTTTACACACCATTGTGTATCTTACCGTCTGGTGACCTGGTCATCTCTTTCCATCCGGCAAACCCTCCACTGCTATACTTTCATCTACAAATCCGTTATTGGTTTGCTCATTCCTATCTTTCTACCTTCTTGTCATGCAAGCAACCCAAATACAGTCTCCATACGCAAGACATCACGTGTACTCTCTTCCTTTTGTCCATACGGAAAAAGGCAATAAGGGAACCCCTGGATCCACCTGGAACCCCTTGCAATCAAACACACGAGCAGGAGCCAGAGGTGGAGGATGTTCCTCCAGGGCCTGCGAACACTCATCTAATCTCACCACACGTCCTCGGCAGTTGTTGAACACGGAGGGGTATAAGACGCGGGGTGGAGGCCAATCACAGCAGATTAGGACAGAACGGACACGGGGCGGAGATAAGAGTGTGGGGGAGGGGCATCGCAAGGAGGGAACGGGGGGAAGGTCGAACGTGTACTTTAGAAACGAACTGGTTACAATGGCAAGTGATTGACAAATGGAATTTGATTTCTTTTTATATATGTTGAGGTGTGACAAGTGTTAGGACTTCAACTGTATGCGTTTCTCTCTCAAAACACAACATTAAGAGGTCAAACAATTTATTTCTTAAAAAAGATAAAATCACAAACATAAGAAAAAATAAGAATTCGGCTTTTTTGTCATTTAACACAAGAACAATGGCATTTTGTGTAGCTTTCTCTGAACACAAGCGGTAGAAAGGTAAAATATATATAAAATACAAAAGAGATAATACAAAACAATATACCTATAATCAAATACACCTATGATTAAAAAATACAGCAAGCACACAAATTACTCTAAGAATGTAATGGACAAGAACTAGTGGAACTATTTGAATGACTGAATACTATCAAAGTAATGGGAGGAAAGACGTTTTCTATCATTCATCCATTGACACACACTCTGATATGATGATGAAAAACAGAAACCAGGATTTTACATAAACTGTTCAGATGGAACTAAAAAATAATCAGGAGTCAAAGTCATCTGCTGATTACAGTTTATTTTGAGAGTGTGTGTGTGTGTATGTGTGTGTTGGGGGTTAGCTACGTTCTGGATACAGTTGGTGCGGTCACAACAGGGACGGAGGAGCATCTAGACGGTGTGGATCTGTTCACTCACACACACACACACACTGTTCCATCTACAGGAGGTACAGACAGAGTGGCAGGAAACAACAGATGAACGGTGCGAATCAATCTGTGTCTGTTATGTAAAACTGTGTGATCATTGTCTGTCTCTCTGTCCCGTCACTCCACAGTTTTTTCCCCGCATTTCGCGTTCTTGTTTATCTTTACGTCGAGTGAACCTGTGACTGCACTAACAACAACAAGATCGGCATACAACAATAAACTAGTCTTAAACCTCACAAAGACAAACTGTGTTTCACTCCTTATAATCAACTCAGGTAGAGGGTACATCCTGGTGACCCGTCCGCGATGCACCTGAACGTTCACCCTCCAGCGTAACCGTGACCCCGATGAATGAATGAAAGTGTCATAAGTGTAATTAGAATTACTGGAACAAGAAAACATTTGTCTAGCTCTTGTTAAATTGTAAAAAAAAACATTACTCAGCAGAAATTTTTCACCCGTTGGTCGTTTACTGCGCCGCCCCCCCCGTGGAGCCGCTCTGTGGTTTCACAACATGTAGTCAACGCACAGGAAAACACGTTCAACTCTACGGCCGATAAACAGCAGTGACAGAGCAGCAGCGCGATGAGAGAACAAATCGATGGTTTTCTCTCGAGGTGTTTACATCTCCTGCGTCTAATCCTGATTAGTGGAAACATGCTCCCACCCTGCAGGGGTCCTGACACTCGTACCACCCGGAACCTTCTGCTGTGGCGTTCGACGGGCACCGGAGGGTCAGGTAATTGGGGTCACGGCACTTGCTGTGGTTTAATTATTTTCAGATTGCGTCTGTGGCACGCTGGAGACATCTGGGGGGGGGTGAAGTCGCTCGCCCGCCCCCAGACTTAAGGTGATGTAATTCACGGGGTCATGTATTCACATGGAAATCAGCAAATATTTCAGCACTGATGTTTTGTAAAGGTGTACAAATAAAGATCTCGGTTGAAATAAGTTCATTCAGTCTAAAACTGAAGTCTCAAGTCACTTTTAGCCGGCGGGGGCTTGTTTTTAACTTCAATGACTGACTGAAGTGAAGGTCACTGAAAATAGTGTTTTCACACTGGGAATGTTACACCGCGGTTACGTAAGGCGCAGAGATGGAGCAGGAGGTCGGGGAGTGGAGAGCCGGGAGGTCGCCCCCCCCACTGGACAGGGAGGAACAGCAGCAGCAACATTCTGATGTGTCGGAGGCAGAGGAGGAACATCGATACGGTGGAATATCGTCATATTTTGTGTGTTGATGTTGTGACGAGACGTTGACGGATTTATGTTAATAATTAGGAACAGTATCCGATTGTATCAGATCACATCAAATCGTATCGTACGGTACCTTTTCTCACCATATTATACTGTATTGTACCATGTGGTACCTGACTATATTGCATTGTTTTGCACTGTATCATACCGTTTTACTGCATCAGACTGTCTTATATCTTATTGCACTGTATCATAACATACTGTATCACACACTGGTGGTACTGTATGGTACTGTACTGTATAGTATCATATCTTATTACACCGTACTGTATTGTACCGTATCGATAAATCAATGTCGGCCAAGAAACGTGTTGATCAGTGTGATCAGCAGTTAGACACTTAAACCAACAAGGTTCGTGTTGTGACCGACAACCACTGCCCTTTGACCTCTTGAGGTCCATGAACTCACATCTCTGTTGTATATTTACTATTGTGCTTCAATGGAAAACAAGGTCTTTTCATCCGATTAACTGAGTGCAGCGAACACACACGAAGCGGATCGTGACCGATGGCGCCCGTCAGCCTCTGCTCACTCCTTCACTCTGCGTCTGTCGGCGGTGTTGGTGGAGGATGGCGGGTGTTTGTGGGTTGTGACAGAACGAAGCAGAATGAAGCAGCATCTGAGCGCAGAGACAGATTGTTGTGTTTGTCACCGACACGGCACGGCGTGATGGAGGTTGGAGGATCCAGGTGTCTGGAGATGGGGAGGGAGTCACGGCCGCCGGATCTTGACGAGCCGTTCCTTTCAAAGAGCCGTTCGAAAAGACTTGGCTCGTTGATCTATTCGTTTATTTACTACAACTCAATCAGGGGAAATCAGTTTCAAACAAGAAACTCACTCAGACCAATGTCATCGTCCTCCATGACCTCTAGGTTTTCTTTTTGTTCTTTATTTTCTTTTTTATTTCAATAGTAAAGCGTCCCTGGGTGGGCTCCAACCCCCGACCTCTGTGTTAACAGACAGACCCACTAACCACTGCTCCACAGAGACAGTCCACTGCTGCTATTGTGGAGTTCTAGATACAAATGGTGAACATGAGGAAGACTCCTTCAACAGACTCCTGGATTTTATTCAAATACATTCATGACTTGATGAGTCATTTTGCTAACAGACGGTTAGCGGTGATCTCTGGGAGACAGTAGAAGGTCAGATTTGGATCAGAATGATTCTAACTCACACCAACATCCACAGTCTGTTGGTGGGAATCGATCTGAACACAGCAAGGACTGAAAACCAACCGGCTCTCAAACGCAACCACGACTCTTCTTTGTTGTTGTTGATGTTGTTGTTGTTGTTCATTTAGTCCACGTCCACACTGAGACGCTGCATCGTTCTGTCCCATCGTCCAAATGGGTGGAAACATTCAAATTCTCCGCCCTCGGCTTCCTGACTACTTTCCGTATACATGTGTCATGGAGCTGCCCCTGACCTCTGACCTCTGACCTCTCAACAACAACGGCCATGCCGCATTGGTCGCTCAGTTTAAAGTCGTTAACGTTTCTTCTTCGTCTCATAGCTCCACGTTGAATCTCTCCACCGTGTTTAGTTTTTTCTCTGGTTCTCAGTGTTTTTCTGAGATCTTGTTACCATAGTAATGACAACGAGCTCAGCATTATTTTCTTTTTTTTTTCATCATAAATATCATTTTGGTCAGTTCCATTATATCAGCAGACAGGAAGTTCTACTCCACCGTCTCTTCTTCACCATTGTCAGTTAATGTCAGCTCCACCTACAGGTCTGGAGGATGAACTACAGCCTGTCCCGTCGTTTCCAACGGATCCATTGGGTCTTCCCACGAACCAAATGTTGTCGCGCAACGTTCTATCGCAACGATCTGGTCACTTCTCTCCCTGGAGGAACATTCCGCTCCAGGAGGCAGGGAAGTCACCTCTCAGCCTCCATAGCTACGCCCAGCTGGGCGCAGCACATCGACGCCCCCCCGCACACATAAAGGCCCGCATTGACGGCGGCGCTGGCATCTCCTCAGACACGTCCACGACCGGACAGAGTCTCTTTATGCTCGCTGCCAGCTCTTAAGAAGAGGGAGAAAAACATTTTCCTGTCTTTATTTGATGGCCGGGTCATGTGACATCCACATAGACGAGTGCTGCCGCTCTCGCTTGGCGAGAACAACAAACATGGAAACGGACACGATGGACAGAGACGCTCTCCTGACATTTTACTCACATTTTTTCTATTGTCCTTTTATTCACATTTATTTATTTTTTATTTTTTCTAACCTGTTTGTCAAGAAAAATGTAACAGCTCTGCCATGTTTTATTTTATTTTTGTTTCTTCTTATTTTAGGATCCTTCAATGAATGTTATTTACTTCAATAGTTTTCAAGTGAATATTAATTTAACTGTTTATTGTCATTATTATTATCTCTCTGGTGTGTCCTCACTCATTGTGAATCTCAATGGAGTTTCATCACTTCCTGACTTTTTGTACTTCAAGTGTACAGTGGAAACGGGTCGTAAGATCCAAACCTGTGGAGGGTAACTGGGTCAAAGGTCAGTGTGGGGGACTGGGTGGGCAGCATGCAGCTCTGATGATGAGCAGCGGAAACATCATATGGGAACGTGACATCTGTCCACGACGAATATCCTTCTAGGACTTTTGAGGGGAACGATCCTTTTCACAGTCACACAAAGATCAGCGTTCTCCCACATCTCCATGACGACGGCCATCCAGAGCGGCTGTCACCGCTGTGACCCGCCGCAGAGGAATTCACTCATTCACTCAGTCAAAGGAGGAATTCACTCATTCACTCAGTCCACAACGCAACGCTACTCAATGCAATGCTAGGCAATGCTGCGTTTGGCAACGCTATGCAATGTAACAGAGGGCTACACAACGCTACACAACACTACGCTACACAACTCTACGCTACACAATGCTATGCCATGTAACAAAACTACTGTACATAACACATGGCTACATAATGGTTCAGAATGCAACGCTACAGAACACAAAGTAACACAACGTGACACAGCGTTATGTTACGTGGGTTTTATCTTCATGTCATCATGCTACATCGGGTCAGCTGAGATCCAAACAGAACCACCACCGATGGACGATGACTCAGTGAAAACCTGATTTTTTTAACTCAACTGTCCTTGTCAGCACACACACATGCACACGCGCATACACCACCCGCTGGCAGGCAGGTCACAACAGCATCAGACGGAGAACAAACAAACAAATAAATAAACTACAGCGAACATGACTCATCATAAAAGTCCCACTCTACACGAGTGGATTCAGACAGTGGAAAAGAACTTTTAATTTACATTGACGGGCTTTTACATTTTTTATTGCGAGTCTGACTCACGGATGGAATACGGACGAGTTAAAATCACTGAAAGTGACAAGTGATGATGCAGAATAATGATCCGGAGCAGAGACGTTCCGTTTATATTCATCCTCGTTCTGGCATTTACTTCCTGTAGTTATTTACTTCCTGTAGTTTCTCTCATTTATTTACATAACGTTATTTCCATCTTCTTTCGTCTAAGACTGAACAAATCTGTGGCTTTGGTTTTATTTTTTCCTTTGGGATTCATTTCCTGAGTGAAAGGTGTCAGAAATAAACACAACGCAACACAATGCAACGCAAAACAATGCAACACAACGTTACACTACGCAACACAAAAGCATACTGTTTGCACAACTCGAAACAAGTTAAATATACAAAAACTGTTTGTTTATGGTCTTCAGGATGGATGATGATGGAAATTTTGCATTTTAGAAAACAATTCAGCCATAAAATTGTCCAATCTGCTATTTTTGAATTTTTTGCAGAAATTAATCACATTGCATATATAGTTTATAGAAAACCAGCTACAGACACAAACACAATGTCAACATTCGTCATCGTTCAAAGACAAAGATGTGAGTTACGAGCTTCATAGAGTCAGCCACGTGTCAACCAGTTGCCAGGACGACGGGGGCTGTTGCCAGCGGGGTGTCTGAGGTGCATGTTAATCATCAGGAGCAGGAGGTCGAGCTCTGCAGGTGTCTGTCCCACAATGAAGCATTGACTGTGGCCCGGGACACTACACAACACACACGTCTTCAGCCACAGTCACAACAGTTAACCACCAACGTACCTTCGAAAAAATACCCTAGTATATGTATAAAAAAAGACAATACATAAAATAAAATGAATAAAATAAAATATTTTGAATAATGAATAATATTTACACATACTGTATATGTATAAAAACAACACACATAAAACACAAAATATAATATAGCCAAATAATATAGTATTCATTCATAATGTATATATTGTGATTTTTTAAAAATGTATATGTATATACACTGTATATGTTTTATATGTTCGAATAAAATAGAATATGTATATGTTTTATACATATTCTATTTATACATATTCCATTTTTTTCCTTCTGCTTAATTTTTTGTGAAACATATACACGGATATTCACACGCAAAACTCGGAGTTCAGCATAAACCTCTTCTTCAATATTTGTCTTTAATCAAACATCTGGAAGGAGAATGTTAGAGATGGAGTTGCAGAGAGGTAGGAGGTAGGAGACAGAGAGGAAGACCAAAGAGGAGGTTTATAGATGCAGTGAGGGAGGACATGGAGGTAGTTGGAGTCAGAGTAGAGGATACAGAGAACAGGGAAAGATGGAAATTGATGATTTGCTGTGGCAACCCCTGAAGAGGGACAAGCTGAAAGAAGAAGAAGAAGAAGAATCAAACATCTGGAACAAGGTCGAATAAGAGGACCGGTTTCAGCATCGAACCCTAAACACCAACGGTATCACCGGCGATACACCGGGGCTAGCATACTTTGGAGTACCATAACTACATGACTACATGTCATACAAGTGCCATTGTGTTCCTCTACCTAGTGTGAAGAAGGAGCTAGAAGAAGGAGAAAACGTCCATGTTGCTGTCATTACGGTAATCCCATTCACTCTGTTGTTGGAGCCACCCAGTCATTACCGTAATGACAGAAACTTGGCTGTGAAGTTGAACTTCTCAACGTTTAGGAATCCATGGACGTTTTGTCCTTCTCTGCAGCGACATGATGATTCTGGAGGAAACATCTGATGTTCAAACTGTAACTATGTAATCGTGGCAATGATTGTTCTATGAACTGGATATACTGTTACCTCGGCAACAGCAATATCTGGTTCGACGAGCTTCACCAGATATTAGATAACCATGGCAACGATGGTTCTGTGAGCTAAACAATACACTGTAACCACGGTAATGACTTGTGTAGCCTTAATGAAACACTGTAACCATGGCAACGACTGTTCCGGGAGCCTTGACCAGATATTATTGTATGTAACCATGGAAATGCACTGTATCTACGGCAACAATAGTTCTGTAGTTCTGCTGGACATACTGTAACTGTAACCATATCAACAATAGTACCATAACTTTACAATACACTGTAACCATGGCAACATTGAGTCTCTAACAGATATGATGTAACCATGGCAACAATGCTTGTGTAGCCTGAAGCACATACACTGTCACCAGTGTACTGTCAGGTCGTTGGCTCTGGAAAACTCTGACGTTCAGGAACATTCCAAACCTTCCATTCCAGACCTTCATCACACCTCCATCACAGTCTGCAGACCTTCATCAGAGCTTCATCAGTCTGCAGACCTTCATCAGACCTTCATCACAGTCTACAGACCTTCATCAGAGCTTCATCACAGTCTACAGACCTTCATCAGACCTTCATCACAGTCTACAGACCTTCATCACAGTCTACAGACCTTCATCAGACCTTCATCACAGACTGCAGACCTTCATCAGACCTTCATCAGTCTTCCTTAAGACCTGGGGCCATTGTCATTTCAAATTAAACACAAATACACAACATTAATCACCAACACTGGGGGTCTGTTCCCAGATGAGGTCATCAGAGGAGAACATCAGAGGACTCTTCTCTGGTAACTCACTGAGGAGCAGGAGGACCAATGAGGCAGTGA
>CAAKHB010003042.1:21262-31786 GCA_901007665.1 Aeoliscus strigatus | reverse complement strand
GGGCAAACCTAACAGTTTCAGTGCAAAACAGGTAAGATATTTTAAATATCCCAGTGGTGAAGCAGCATCAGAACAATAACACTGGAACACACACAAGCATTCATCATAGTGTGTGATGTGCATCATGCCGTCACACAGTCACACAGCTGGCTCAGCATCTGCCTGCGTGCTCGGGTTCACACGGGTTCACGGTGTGTGTGTGTGTGTGTGCGTGTCATCTCATGTAATGTGTGATGGCTCTTAACGTATACAGAAGTGCCGCCTGCAGTCGGGCTTCCATCACTATGAGGTTTGCATGAACCTGCAGGAAAAAAAAGGGAAAGAAAATAATGACCTTCAGGTGACGAGCTGACTCAGGTGCACATCTCATGACATCACATTCCCTTTAACCCCAACGGTATCACCAGCGCTACATATGCACTAGCATACTTTGGAGTACCGTAATTACACGACTATTTGTCATTACGGTAATGACTCTTGGGTGACAGCAAATGGGATTACCGTAATGACAGCAACAAGGCGGTTCTCAACTTTCAGCAACCAATTGTTTTCTCCTTCTCCTAGGTCCTTTAGTCATTACGGTAATCACATTCTCTGTTACTGCAAGCCAGCGAGTCATTACCATAATGACAGCAATGTCACCGATGGACGTTTTCTCTTTCTTCTCACCAGGTAGAGGAACCAAGTGACGTTTCTCAGCTTTCAGTAACCGTTCAACATACAGTAATTACGGTACTCCAAAGTACTGCTACTTTCAACGTATTTCTGGCGATACCGTTGTTGTTAAACGACATGAAATGTCAGATTCTTAGTTGAGCTGCTGGCGGAGAGACGAGGTGTGTTCGTACCTTCTCTGACTGTCTGAAGTGTCTCCAGAAGCCGTGGTAAACACGCGCCGTCGTCTGCTCGGGGTGACAGGCCATGGTCTTCACGAACACCTTCAGAGAGCGCTCCAACAGCTCGTTCACGCTCCCGTAGTCGTAGTCGTCGTATCTGCATGAAAACGGTGTTAGTAACGTAAGTGTGGGCGCCGTCGTCGTCTTCCGGCCGCCGACCACCGACCTGATCCCGTAGAGGCAGTGGATGTAGTTCCACAGCGCTTTCCTCAGAGTGTGAGTGTCCACGCCTTCGTGCATGGCCATCCTGTGGTAGGTCAGGTTGCTGACAACCTGCAACGTGACCACCAACACGTGTGAACCTGAACCACAACACGCTGAAACGCTCCCAGGAATGTTATCTGCATCAGCCTGGCGACAACGTGTCAGAAGGTTTGATACAAACGTTCAAGCGTCTTTTAACTGTGGACGACAACACAAACAAGAACTTACTCGGATTAATTGTTACTTGGCTCCGCCCACACATTAATTCTACAGCTACACTGCCACTGTTGCTAAGCAACACAGAAACACCCCTGCATTTCAGATTCGGACAAGTCAGAGAGCACGTCGACCGTTGCCCAGGAGAAGACAGACGAAGCTCGTGGGCTCAGATCAAACTGGACTTAGATGCCGATCGGTGGAGGTACCTGGAACTTCTCGTCCAGCAGCTGACCCATGTCCGGCAGCAGTCTGTTGACCAACGAGAAGCCGTGGTCCTCCCATGAATAGTCCTGTAACAGTCAGACGGACGTTTATTTATCCCAGAGGGAAATCAGTTCATGACAAGAGTTCATCATTGAAAATATGAACGAGAATAAAGAGCAACTGACAAGAGTAGAACCTGCACAGGTAACACACATTAAAACAAAAATAAGTCTGCACTAAGATTCAATTTACATAAATAAATGTAAACAATTTTTTGTAAATATTTGCTAATTGTTTTAATGTATTTTCTAATGCATTTTTTTTTATCCAAACTGTTACTGAAATCCCCCAGAGCACATTAAACAAACTGAAATATGTACACGGACAGCAGGTGACAAAGTACAAATATACAATGAGATCTGGAACAAACAGATGAGAACAAGTCAATAAAACCCACCTGGGCTCTCATGGTGGGTGGAGCCTGCTCTCCTCTGGGGGCAAAGTCCTCATATCTGAAATCTGGATCCTCCATCAGATGAAGCAGCAGGTCAGGCGGCGCTCCCCGCACCACGGCTGCAGACGCACACGGCCGACAGGAGGTGTTGAGTGAATGACTGAGTGATGAGTGGATGAGCGACGTGTGTGTGTGTGTGTGTGTGTGTGTGTGTACCTGTTGGTATGCTCTCGCTCCGCTCTCTCTCGAAGCGAGTCACCATCTCTTCCTGCGTGCACTCCTCCTCCTCCTGCTGCTGCTGCAGCTCCACCATCCTCTTCATCAGCACCTCGACCTCCATGGCGCCATCAGCCAACTGCAGAGGAAGAAAAACAGCAGGTTTCAGGGGGCGTGTGCGTGTTTGGTTTTAACCCCTGACGACCACGTTTGCCCCACCTCCTGTCTGCCATCCTCATGTGCGGGGCTATGTGGGCTACAAGAGGCAGGACCGGGCGAGGGAGGCTGGAACGTGTATCCTCCCATGTGGTCGGGTTCGGGGTTCACGCCGCAGCCCCAGACGAAAGAGCACAGCGAGTGAGCGTGTGCCATGAGGACCACGGCGTGGATGAGTTCAGCCAATGACCAGCGAGGCTCTGCTCCGGGACACACCAGCTCCTTCAGGACAGACGGACAAAACCGAGTGAACGTCTACACAACAACTGTTGGACACGAGAAGTCACTATCTGCTCGAATTTCCTCCGCCCATCACTTCTTTTTAAACTGACGTGATGATTGAATAAAATTCAGAAAATCTGCTCTGTATTGAGGCTGTAAACCAAAATAAATGTTGTTTTTTGATATTTTTTTATTTTATTTTAATCTCAAATTAATAGCCAAATTATTATTTTTTCATTATTATTACAACATATATATTTGTTGCAATAATAACAACATAAAAAAAATATTTGGTATATTATATTTGGTTGCAAATTCATTGTAATTCATTCTATATCTATATCAATGAATTTATAAACACATTATAAAAAACAAGTGCATGTCGTGGAGTCGGCCTCAAATACTCTGAGTTTGGATTGAAAGGCGCTCAAAGAACTACTTTGGAGTTCTGACATTCATGACAAACAAACAATTTGCTGTCGGACCTGGATGTGCTGCTGTGTGATGAGCCAGGGTCGGTGTGCCAGCAGCTTGTTCAGTGTCTGCAGGCTGCTGAGCTTGGTGGGTGCGTGCCGCAGGCCGCTCAGCCAGCTCTCCTCCCCCCCTGCATCCAGAAAGCTGGTGCTGTGCTGCTGCACCAGGTAGGAACAATGGTGGCGAGCTGCAGCCTGTGAAACAAGAGGCAGTCAAAAAAAAAAAAAAACAAAAAAAAAAAACACATCCAGTGTCATTGCAGAGCTGAAAACTCACCATGACAACGATGTAGTGTCTCCAGTGGTGGGGCAAGGGGCCGTCGAGGTCCAACAGAGCATGGTGAGTCCTCAGGAAGCAGCTGAGGTAGGCTGGATGAAGCGCCATCACCATGGTGACGTGATCCACACGACCCAGTGACAGAAAAGATTCAATCAGGATGTCCTGGTCAGATCCTTCTTTGACCATCTTGAAAGGCAAAGAAACACGCCGATAAATAAACCGATTCATGAAAAACGCGAAGAATATAATGACCTAAAGGTTCTCTACTCACCTGTTTTGCAGGAATAAAGGCGCTGGGACCCGAGGCCAGAGCCCGAGGAACTTCAATTCCCTGTTCCTGGTGGGGGTGACGAGAGCGTAGTTAAAGACGCTAATAAAAACACATTCCCACGCGGCATCGGGCGCATGTTTACAACAGTTTAACAGTAGATTTACTGGGATTAGACATACGTTTGGATTGGTTACGCTCTTGTAAATTACAAGTGCAACTCCAGCATGAAAACTACACTGAAGTAAAGCAAGTTATTATAATTATTAGCAGAAAATGGAGTTACAGTATCAAAGAGGAAGTACAGCTTCGCTTCGCATCTTGTAAATTACATGATATTACATCATTAGATTATTAATTCTACATCCTCTGTGTGTTCTAATCTTGGATTTGTGAGTTGAGACACTGATCATTTAAACATTGATTCAAGGAAACATCTGGAAAAATTACCAGGCAATAAAATTCAGACGCCATTACATAAACTATTAGACAGTCAATGGTGACTCAGCTCAGTTTTAGCCTTTCGTAAGACACGCCACACAACCTCAACTGTAAAATCTTGGTACAGGATTCATTCACTTACACTAGAAACAGAGAAGAAAATATATTTCTCACTGAGAATTTAGGCAGCAGACATTATTTCAAAGTCATATTTAGTATGAGAATGGATGAATCAAATGAAACATGCACATGATTCTGTCTAATTGAGGAATGAAGCTTGGTTGAGTCGTTTCACAAAGAGGTTTTGAACAAATGAGCTCAACAACAGTGAGAATGAATGAATAACGCTCCAAAAAGCAGGTTGTCAGAGAAATGAGCCGTGAACCTGAGTGCAGCTGGTTCACCACCTCCTGCATTTCACTCACCGACATCCGCTGGCTGAAAAAAAAATTAGCATAGATCCAGAAAAAGGTCCGAACTGAGGAGACACAGAAACGACACACGACTTTCCTCCAGTGGAAATGGAGCCGAGAGGCGGAGGTGTTTTTCATGATACCGGGAGGGGGCGTGTCCTGCCTGCTTGTTTGTGCACTAACAGGGGAGTCTTGCATCACCTCCTGCGGTTCCGTCTGATGAAACCACCAGCAACCAGAGAGGAATTGGAGATGTGCTCCAGGCTGTGGCTCATCAGCTGGTTCACGATGATCACCATATATTATTTACTCCTCCATCTCTAGAGTCCACTTTCTATAGCACCAATCACAAGCTGTTCTGCTCCTCCATGGGGAAAAAAAAACAAAATCTCAAGACCATTTGTCTTATTTCTAGTCACCTACAACAAAAATAACTTGCTTATAGGCATTTTCACTTGTTTCAAGCAAATTTTCACTTGAAACAAGCAGAGAAATCTGCCAGTGGAGAAGGAATTGTTTGCTCGTATTCAGAAAAATACTTGTTCCACTGGCAGAAGTAAAAATGTGCTCGAGACAAGTGAATATTGTCTAAAACTATCTGATCTGTCTGGTGGCGTGTCTTATTTTGAGTGTAAAGACTAGACATTAGACATTTTGGTTCGAGAATAAGACAAATGTTCTTGGTAAAATGTTCCTGCAGGTCCACATCCACCTATCCGAACTTCCCCGACGTGTCTGCGGGGTGACATTACCTGGGCAGTCCGCAGCAGCTCCGTCGCTTTCCCCCGGACCTCCGGTAACGGACACGACCTGGAGAGCCGGAGCAGCTGCAGAAGCGTTTGCTGGCTGAGTCGCGCCGAACCGGGCCGGTCCAGCCCCAGGCGAACCAGAACCCCGTGGCTCAGCTCCTCCAGGGCCGCCGCTCGCTCCTCCTCGTCGCGGCTGCACAGCCGAGCGAAGCTCTTCACCATCGGGCCGCAGTCCGCCTCGGACTCGGACCGTGTGCCGGGTGCGTGTCGTCCGTTAGCCCGGCAGCTCGGCTCACTGGCCATCTCTTCTTGGCCGTCTGCTAGCTCCAGTGACCCTTCGCTTCTCGTCTTCGCATGCAGCTGTCCGTCCGTGTTACTAATTCACCGCACAGGTTCCACGAATCATTAACGCCGACGGCAAACGTTCAAAACCAACCGGATACCTCCCTTTTCCATAGCTGCTACCATAGGCTGCTCCTCCGTTAGCTCCCTAAGCTAGCTCCCTAGCTAGCATGACAGATGCTACGTCAGAAACACGCGTGTCTACGTTTTCGAAAACACCTGCGCCTTTAGTTTACAGCGAACCGAGCGGAAATGAGCACCTGCGCTTTCGGTTTGCGTGAAACGTCGACGTGGACCGAGAGGTTTTCATTCGCCGGTTTTCGCTCAGCTGTTGAGCTCAAGTTCGGCGTTTCTTTTGCTCCGCCCCCAGCGTGGCGTCATCACGACGCGCACGAAACTTTCCGCTAATAAACGTCTCGCGGACGATACGTCAGATGTTTTTGTGTGCCTGCGTACGTTGTCTACGACAGTTGAATACAGGTGGACAAACGTATAATTTAATGATATTCATTCATTAAATTATGTGACGTAATAATAAGGTCGAAGAAAAAATATTTACTTTTATGAATATGCCTTTTGCACTTATCCAAAAATTTAACGAATGTCGTTTTGTAGAGAAAAAAAAGCTTTTAAGCATGGCATTGATTCAAACATCTGCCAGGATCACACTGAGGCCTTGAGGTCCTCGGAGCCCACAACCATATTCTTAATAACTGTGTGAGAAAAAACAAATACACATCTATGTGTGCACATCAGTAATGTTAATCTGGCATACAACATCTTCACAAGCTGAAGTTTACTTCCTGGATCATCTTTATTTAGGAAAATAAAAAAGAAAACATCATCGATGTAACCATTATCATCAGACCGATCTTATATTAATTTTCATATATATATATATACTTTTGTGTGGGAGTGAGACAAGACAGCCGAAGCCTTCCAACGTGAGGGATGAGAGAGACGAGTGTGACAGTGACAGACAGGAAAAGAGACAAAGAAGGTGATGTGCTGCTCTGCTTGACATGGACTCTCTTGGGTTTGGGGGAGATTCAACATTGTGTGCACACAGGCAGCAACAAAGAACCCCCCCTTCAGTTTACCATCACCGTTTCCCTATGAGGGAAGACCTTTATTAACAAACACACAGGCTGGCTATGGAGGAGGAGGAGGAGCGCCAGAGCAGCCACACACACACACACACAGTCCCCACGGCTACCGGCGCTTTGTGTCCCAGGAGACCAGGGGAGGAAGGAGTGAGACCGAGAGGGGGATTGGTCGGCTACAAGCAGAGGTCGTGGTGCGCACACACACACACACACACACACAGGTGCCTCTTCAGTAATGTACAGGAAGTAAAATTGGTGTGTGGGTGCGTGTGAGGAGGGCAGGATGGGATGTGTGTCCTCAGACGATCTTGTTCTCCAGCAAAGCGATCCTCTTCGACATACTCTCTAGTGAGACGCTCATTAAGGACAAGAACCCTCGAGATAGACGACAGTCAGCGCTCACATCACCTCTTGCAAAGGATATTCTTTTTTGTTAGCGCCTGTATGGCATCTTCTACTTTCTTCTGGAACTTTACGAGGGAGTCACATTCGCAGGGGTCCTCCTCTGTTGGAACAGAAAACACAAGAGCACGTTTTGAGCTTTGGCCGTGTGTGTGTGTGTGTGTGTGTAACTGCAAATTATTCCCCAGTGCGAGGACGTCGGCACCTTGACAGATGTTGATCTGCAGCTTCTTAGCGATCTGGGTCATTGCCTTGAAGTCGGCGGTGTAGAAGTAATGCTCTCCAGTCGGCTCGGAGGCGATTTCTTTCAGCTCATCCTCCACCGCGTTGCCAACTCCAACAGCATACATCTTGAATCCTGAAGTACACGCAGACTAGTAAAGAAGGCATCACGGTCATGTCCTGCACCCGGCGTAGGGACCTGACTTCCCCTCACCCATCTCCTTGGCCTTCTTGGCGGCATCTCCGATGTAGTCCTGGCTGCGTCCGTCTGTGAACACAATACCGACTTTGGAGACTCCGGGACGGGCGCCCTGACCGACACCGAAGCTCTTGTCGGTCAGGTAGCGGAGGGCCTGGCCCGTCATGGTTCCTCTCTCCATGTAGGCCATTTTCTTCACGGCGTCCTTCAGGTCCTTCTTGTTGTTGTGGCGGCCCAGAGGGAACTCCTGCAGTGTGAAAACGGAGAACCGGTTACGTGGGGAAAGGACGCGGGGTGACGGCGGGGTGACGAGGCCGCTACCTGTCTGACGGTGCTGGAGTACTGAACCAGGCCGACGTGAGCTTTGGCTTCAGAAACGTCCAGCTTGTCGATGATCTGGTTGATCCATTTCTTGACCAGCTCAAAGTTCTCCGGGCGCACGCTCTTGGAGCCGTCGATCAGGAACACGACATCCGTGGCTGAGTTGCTGCAGGCTGGTGGTGCACACACACACACACACACACACACACAAACACAACATGTTATTCCAGCTGCTCGGAGACGGGCCTTGGAGCGATACCTACACGCTCACACACTCACCGCTGCAGCTGCGACCATCGTCCATGAGGGTAAAGCCATCTTTGCAGGCACACTTGTATGATCCGGGGGAGCTGATGCATACCTGCTCGCAGTCGTGATCCCCCGTGGCACACAGGTCAGACACTGTGTGCGCGTGTGCGCATGCACGACACACATGTCGGACACACGTACACAGAAGGGGGGGTGGTTGGAGTTAGGAGAGAACGACACTATGTCAGTTTGAAAACGGAAGAATCTTTTTTTTTTTTTTAATGATCCACTGTCACCTGCATGAATCCAGTGGATCCTTAAAACAAACAGGTGGAAGCGACTGGAGTCGCCTTCAACCAACAAACAACCCCCTTTTTTTTTTTTTTTTCCCCCCCACAGAGACACATGCGCGTCCACTCGTCCACAGTCAGATTGGCCGCTGTGAAGTCAGCGGTCCAAACCGCTGCAAACTGGTGCCGAAGGGGCGTCACTAACGATGGCCACTACTGGACTGATAATCACAGACAGATGAGTGTCACCTCTCAGGTACCGGGGAGTTTTTCATCTCATTCCAGACGGTTGCTCCCGCCCCCATGAACCTCCGTGCCCTGATGCTCTGGGTTGGTTTGGCACCAGCTGGATGAAAACTCTTTTACGGGCCAGAGGACAGGAGAGGGAGGGAGCAATGCTTCGCAATGAAAAACTACAAGGCCTGACTCCTTACCCTCAGCGCAGGCGGAGCAGCTCCCCCCGCTCACACGAAGGCGTAGATAGCGAGGATGTTCCGCCCCGACGGTCGTTCTTACCGACCATCTGTCTATTTCTACCACTAACCCCTGACTCCTCGGTCTGCTCCCAGCTAAAATAATCCTCCAGCCCCTCCCTCTGCCTGACGCCCGTCTTACCACAAAAGGCCTCCTGGAACTTCTTGGTCAGCTTCTCGATGACACTGTAGCTCTCCACGTAGTCCACGTGGTCATCCAGGGGGTCGCTGGCCATCTGCTTCAGGGTGCTCATGTCCACACGTCCCACACCGATGGCGAAGATCTCAATGCCGGCCTCCCGTGCACGCTGAGCTATGTCCTTCACGTTGTCCTGGGGACGGCCGTCTGTCACGATGATGGCGACCTGCGACGGGTGAGAAGCCGAGTTGGAGGGAGAATAACGGCGGTTGTCGCGTGCCGAGGTGACGTGTGCTGGACCTTGCTGATATCAGGAGATTTGACCCGAGCGCCCTCGCTCTCGCTGAAGGCCACGTTCAGGGCGAACTGGATGGCCAGGCCCGTCATCGTTCCCGTGGACAGAGGCTCGATCTTGGTCACGGCTTTGACCAGCCCGGCTTTGGTGCGGTGTGTTTTCAGAGACACCTGCAGTTGAGTAAAGGTCAGGGTCAGAGATGTGGGGAAAGTGGAGCGAACATGTCGGCTGGAGGCCGGCGGAGCCACGCACCTCGTTCTTCACGCGGCTGGCGTAGTTGACGACACCCACGCGGGTGGCGTTGGGTCCCACATCCAGCCCCTCGATGACCTTGGCCAGGAAGACTTTGACTTGTTCAAACTCAGAGGGGCGAACGCTGCGACTGCTGTCGATGATGAACACCAGGTCTGTGGGACGGGTTTTGCACAAACCTGCCGCTGCACGTGTGGGAAGAGACGACGACTTTTACGTGAGTGGAATGTTTGCATGACCTCGACACAATTATCCAGATGTGGAAGAGGAGGGAGGAGGAGGAGGAGGAGGTTGGGGGTGAGAGAGGAGGCTGGTCAGACGTAGACGAGAGAAAGTGGGAGGAAACAGGATGCAAGGAGACACTGGGGTGGAGAGAAGGAAAGGTGGTGGAGGAGATGGAGAAACGCTCTTCTCAGCCACATCATCTTATTAAATACAATGTTTTATATGGAGGAGGAATATTGGATTCATATTAAAATAACACAAAAAATGATTGTATTTATTCATATTTTATACAATCATGTTATTGCGATGAAAAATAAACTAATGCTTACACTTTTTAAAAAAAATAAAAAAATCTATTCTATTTTCTATCTAGTCTATTTTCTAATACTGATGTTTCAAATGCTCTCATGACAATGGAGCTTCTTGGATGTGGTAAACGGGATCCTGACATGTCATGTATTGCTAATAATGATAATTGTAATAATAAGCTGTGACAGGATGTTCATGGGGGATTTTCTGGTCACAAACTAACCAACTAACTAAGTCATGAATGATCCAGTCTTCAGTGTGTGACTATGAAACATAACTGATCTCCCTTCTCACCCTTCACCTCTCTCCCTCCCTCCAGCTTTCCCTCCTATTCCTACGCACACACACACACACACACACACACACACGTATCCGCTCTAAGCACGTCACCCTCGATCCAAACTGCACGTACACCACATTCAACCACAGCTGACACGGTCAATGA
>CAAKHB010003040.1:44807-79057 GCA_901007665.1 Aeoliscus strigatus | reverse complement strand
GCATCACCCCCCTCCTGCTGGCGCGAGGGAGAGGGGCTCAGTTTCCCTATCCTAACCCTAACCCTAACCCTAACCCTAACCCTAACCCTAACCCTAACCCTAACCCTAACCCTAACCCTAACCCTAACCCTAACCCTAACCCTAACCCTAACCCTAACCCTAACCCTAACCCTAACCCTAACCCTAACCCTAACCCTAACCCTAACCCTAACCCTAACCCTAACCCTAACCCTAACCCTAACCCTCTTGGATGAGTGGTGAAATGTCTTCAAGCATGTCCAGTTGCCCACAAATGAACCCAGAAAGCTGCATCATCTATTACATCATCTGTTCTTCTCCTGTGGTCGTGTTACACATGAAACCCTTTGATATGGAAGCACACAAACTACAACTACAACTACAAACAAGCATATATGCCACAGACCCGTAAATGTAAATACTATGTTGTTCCCCGCGGGATTTAAATGCCACAGCCCATCATCATCATCCTCATCTCTATAATGCATTACCGAGTGATCCTCACAGGCTTCCGTGCAGAAGTGTGTTTTCTTATGCATGAGAGCAATACTTCAAGAACTGAAGACTGCACAAAGGCTGGCTATCCGTATCTGTCAAGTATGGTGAGAGAAAAGAGCGCAGACTTACCCTTTAATATAAGAATGTGTGAGAACGCTGTTGTCGGCCATCTTTCTTTCTTTAGCTTCGTGACAGTTGGAGTGTCTCTCCCTCTGTGACTCTGAGGAGATCTGAATCGCATCCTCAACGTGCTCCAAAGCACAAAGAACCTGGTCAGTTTGAAGGAGTCCATCAAGTTTGCACCAACATCCAAACAGATTTCTGGTTCCTCAGCTCTTTGAAAGGAGCTGGAGCTGCAGGGGATGAAACAGGATGTTAAACAGTCTCACACATATTTACCTGCTGCTGACATGTTGTGTACTTTGTGTGTGTGTGTGTGTAATTCAATGGGTAATTAAAGGTCTGAACCGAGACGTAAGGTCAGAGGAAATGGGACCTTTCTCGACGCAGTTTTAAGTCTCTCTTTGTTCTAATTATCTAACTATTCATACACCTCCACACTCTGTTTCTCTGGGATTCATTATGCTGGAGAAAACAGGTCCTTCACTCGCTCTATTATTCAGGGCTCAGTCAGTCACAGACAGTCATTAAAGTTTCATCGGAAGCAATTTGGTGGTTGAGGTATTTGCAAAGTGAGGTGTGTGTGCACACGGTGGTTCCACACCTCAGTTTGTTGGGACCGTCGGCCCCGTGTGCCCTCTCACTGGACCAAGCTTTACTTCTCCTAGACGGCAGACGTTAGCCAGCGGGTCGCCGCAGGTCAGCATCACGTGAAGAACATGAGAGGATGGGGGGTAAAAGTTTTTCAACCCTGGAAGTGTTTTTCTCTCATATGTATCAACTGCTCATCGTTAGTATTGTTTATTGTTAATTATTTATTGTCTTTTGTGTTTTTGCCCGCGTTTGTTTATTTGTCTGTCCGACTGTAAGCAAAAGAACTTGAAAGGTTCTGAACGGATTGGAATGAAATTTTCAAGAGATGCTGACAACTGGACAAGGACTAGATGATTCAAGTTTTTTAGCGTTCTGGAACCATCTGGATCCAGGAATCTTCTGAAGGATTCCTTATCAGCAGACGTGTACATAACTCCTCACTATCAGCAGCAGACTGGGGCAGAGGTCCGTAGACCGGCTGTTCAGCAAAAGGAGGAGGTTTCAAGTTGGATTCAAATAAAAAACAAAAAATGTGTAACAAGTTTGCTCGTGATTACTTTGAGCATTAATGACATCTCTGTTATTTCCAATGCTGAAGGCATGTTTTGATGATCAGGGAATGTATTTGTGTAGATGAAAGGAACGTAGGACGATAACCTTGGCTGGGAATGAGATGCTTGGTGGAGGTCTGAGCTCTCGGAGTGCTTTTTCTAGTTTATCATGCCTTCTTTGAGAGACATATCAAGGAAGGAGGCTGCCAAGGCTCAGAGACACAGCCTGGAAGGTAAAAGAGGTCAAGGGTCAGCCGCCTCAGCAGTTCTCCATGAGCAGGATGTGTTAAAACACTAAATTTCATCCAGTCCGTGCTGCGTTCTATTCAGAACACCAGTTACTGTCGTCAGGAAGGCGGTTCACAATAAAAGTCCGTTCTCCACATATGTCATGTACATATATTTACTTTTGTATTATAAATGATGTCATATTTCTGTTGTATATTTCACTCACTCACTTTTCTAGTTATTGTATTTGTTGGTTTCTCTCTCTCTATTTTCTGGTTGTATTTCTTTCAACAGTTCTCTGACTTTTTATTTTTGTAGGTGTTTTGTTTGGGTCGTCTTGTGAGTCTGACTTCTTGCCAGTGTTTCTCTTGCTCCTTATCACTTTAATTAGTCTTTGTCGGCGCTGCCTCGTTCCCGACCAATCAGGCACCTGCCTGCCCTCTCGTTCCGCTGGCTGCTCCTAGCTGCCTCCCGTTGTATTTCAGTTCCAAGGTGTCCTCATGAACTCCATTTTCTTCTCTCCTCTGTCCGTGGAAGCTGCAGACTGGCGACCTCACTGCCATCACGCACCTGACGACCAGGCCGAGGCTGCACCCTGCACAGCTCCCCGCCCATCAGCTTTCAGCTCGTTCAGGACAGCTTGTCGTGAGCCTCTTGCTTGTCCAGAGTTGGTCCAGCCCGAGGGGCTCCAGCTGTCCGCCTCCATTCCTGATGCTCACCCTGATGGGTTCCAGTCTTCTGAGCCAGAGCCCAAACTCCACTGGGGCATCTGACTCTGCCCCCAGCACAGGGGTCATTCTCCAGAACAGGAACAGAGGGACAAACATGGCCACTAGTGTGTCAGTGTGTTACCTCCAAACGTTTGAACATTTGGACGGAGGCAAGAATCACAAAAGTAGTCCACACCAGATGTCCCTTAGACGATCTCTTAAATTACTATTATCGCTATGCTGAAGTATTCAATTCAGTGAAATACATTCATTATTTTACAAGATTGCTGTAGTACTTTTTGTCTAATGTAGAGGAACATTCTTCTATTTATCTGTCTATTTATTTATGTGAGGCTTAGTTTGACACTCCACTGTTATTGTTCTGAATTTAGACGGGCTGACTATTGTTTGTTTGGACAGTTTGTACAGCATTCGTACAGTTGTCAGTGATTTGTTTTGTTGGCATGTGTTTATTTCAGTCATTAGCCAACATGACAACTGCCCCACACGTACAGCCGGTGTCCTTAAGAACTTTAAGAGCTGTCTCCAGCATGAAGAACAAAGATCTGTGGTTGCGTACATATAAGTTGAATCTATTTTATCAATTTGTGTATTTCAACGCAAATATATAGAAAATATCTTTAAAAAATACAAATATTTATCTCAAAGGAAAATATTTCACCTCAGTTTTTGTTATTTTCAGTATAGAAACAAATGACAGAATAAGACATCTAAGTGAAGTGTATCTTTACAATAACTTGTCAACAGTTCTCACATCTCATGTGTTTTATCTGTGAGATGTTTGGAACATGTCGGAGGTGTGTGTGTGTGTGCTGACAGGAACCCCCCCCCCCCCATCCTCAGTCTGCAGGGAGACACTGTGCCACCAGGAGAGGGCATCTCACGTCCTGGAAGCAGCAGCAGCAGCAGCAGCAGCAGTCAGCTGAGTGGAACCTCCACCAACCTCCCTGTTGCTATTCAACTGATTTGTTCTTCATCAGCTCGGATCGTCGGCGTCTCGTCTCTCCTCATCGGAACCAGGACCCACCCAGCTTGTCCGCTTTGGACCACCACTTTATCTTTCTTCACCTGTTTCCAGTGTCTTTCTTCTTCTTCTTCCTCTTCTTTTTTCTGTCCTCACTTGCCCTTGATTCAACAATTGGCGACTCGGGTGTTCCTCCTCCACAAACCAACATCTCTCCAGGCTTCAGTGCGCCGATCCATCAGACGGATGCTGTGTGAGAAGGTGGGACTCAGTTGATGCTTCCCCTCCCGGAGCGGCTCTCATCTCCGACAGGTGTGCGGCTGCGGCACAAAGTGCGTGTGTTTTCCGCGTCCTGCATGCGGCTCCCCGCGTATGGACGAACCGCCCGTGAGTGCGTGTGACATGTGGACCAACAAGAACCCTGAAACATGAGGAGGAGCCGACAGCGCGCAAGTATGGGTATGTTCACAGCTCTGCAAGGTACTTGTGGTATGTGACAGCAGCAGCAGCTCAGAAGTACTTGACACATTCTACTTGATGCATTTCTACATCATCATCATCATCATCTCTCACAAGGCCTTCATCTTGCCTGTAAATGTGTGTCATCACATGAAAACATTCCGTTGGTTGTTCTGTTCAGTGACACCTCTCACGTCTGTCACTTTTGTGTGTCCCCAGGACTTCCTGTGCTTTTCACATGGCTTGTATTCACAGTAGTGGTGCCCGCCTGGCTGCTCGCCGCTCCGAGCAGCGTCCGGGAGCGTCCCTGCCCCCAGAGCTGCAGATGTGATGGAAAAATAATATACTGCGAATCCAATGCTTTCCGTGACATGCCGAGCAACGTGTCTGTGGGAACGCAGGGCCTCTCCCTGCGCTACAACAGCCTGATGAACCTCAGAGCCCACCAGTTCTCAGGCCTGAGCCAGCTGGTTTGGCTCTACCTCGACCACAATTACATCAAGGCGGTTGATGGTTTAGCTTTCCACGGCGTACGGCGGCTCAAAGAACTGATTCTCAGCTCCAATAAGATCGCACAGCTCAAGAACAACACTTTCCACGACGTCCCAAATTTACGCAATCTTGACCTTTCCTACAACAAGCTGCAGGTTCTCCACCCCAATCAGTTCACGGGGCTGCGGAAGTTACTCAGCTTACACCTGAGGTCGAATTCTTTGAAAACGGTCCCGATGCGTGTTTTTCTGGACTGTCGCAACCTGGAGTTTCTCGATGTCGGCTACAACCGGCTACGGAGCCTCACGCGTAACGCCTTTGCTGGGCTCTTTAAGCTCATTGAGCTTCATCTGGAGCACAACCAGTTTTCCAAGATCAATTTTGCTCACTTCCCCCGGCTGACGAACCTTCGGGCGCTCTACTTGCAGTGGAACCGAATCAAACTGCTGACTCAGGGGCTGCCGTGGATGTGGACTTCGTTGCAAAAGCTGGATCTGTCAGGAAATGAACTTCAGACTTTGGATCCGAGTACATTCAGATGTCTGCCCAATCTGCAGACGCTCAACCTGGACTCCAACAAGCTCAACAATGTGTCCCAGCAGACGGCGGAGGCTTGGATTTCCCTCACCACCATTAGTCTGGCTGGTAACTTGTGGTTCTGTAACCCCAACATTTGCCCCCTGGTGGCGTGGCTCAAGGCCTTCAAGGGGAACAAGGAGTCCACTATGATTTGCGCCAGCCCCAAGGAGGCCCAGGGAGAGAAAGTGACAGATGTGGTGGAGACGTACAACGTCTGTGCAGCGACGCCGAGCCCAGTTCCCTCGACAACGTCCCCCCTCACCTTTGCATTCCGCCCGGAGCTGATGACTCTTCCCACAGAGGCTGTGGTGGACAAGACGCCGATCTGGAACGGGACCGTGCTCCCCACTCCCTCCGAGGCCTCTCCCACTGTCCCTCTGCCAGACACCGAGTACGTGTCCTTCCACAAGATCATCGCCGGCAGCGTGGCCCTGCTCTTATCTGTGGCTGTTATTCTCCTGGTCATATACGTGTCGTGGAAACACTACCCCAGCAGTATTAAACAGCTTCAGCAGCGCTCAGCAGTTAAAAAGCGCCAGAAAAAGGCACGGGAGACCGAGCGCTCACTTAATTCACCACTGCAAGAGTACTACGTGGACTACAAGCCCTCACACTCTGAGACAATGGATGTGCTGGTTAATGGGACAGGACCTTACACATACACCATCTCAGGCTCCAGGGAATGTGAGGTATGACCGTTGACCTCCAAAATCCATTTCCACTGCGAGGCATGAGAGGTAAATTTTCTACCAGTCTGTGGAGAAAAAGCCTTGTTTTTCTCCTCTGCTCGTGTCCGTCTTTGGATAAGGAAGTAAAGGTCGGTGCATGGTGACTTGTTTTGCAATCTGTCCTGACTTTGTTCCGTTCCATATGATTAGCAAGCTGTTGCTCTGAATCAAGGCGTGTTATTGGAAAAATATGATTCCCATTAGCTGAAACTGCAGTGGCAGCTCCTCTTCCCAGGTTCCACTCACAAAGATGAAGTGCTAAATGTCCATGCGGTAGGGTACATTATAGCAAAGTGGGCTCATCTCTTATCCTGGCATAAAGGAGGTCGTTGGTGAATCTTTCTTCTCGCCAGCCCACCGGTTATTTATTCACAAATGGCTCGCTCTCCTGGAAAAAATGGAAAAAATACAAATATTTTGGATCAAGTCACTTTGCAGGTGGTCCTCTCTTATCCGGTGTGTTTGCTACGACAGCTGTGGTGGCAAACGCACTCGTCCCGTGAGTCTTTTTCTTCTGTACTGTGTCAGAGATCCTCCCCAACCAAACCGTCCTATTATTGTCATTGTCTTTTCCCTTGTCTGTCTACAGCAATTATGTTGTTAAATTCAACAGCTCAGTCACTGCAGGTTCTAAACAAACAAACAGCAACACAAAGGCCCACACACCAGTAAAGATACATATTCACATAGATCAGTCAGGTTCTGTCTATCTGGCCCTCATGTGCAACTGCAGGAACATTTGTTGAACCGCTGCTGTTCTGAAGACGTGTTCACACTCAACTGTCATAGGATTTAGAATTCTTTTATGTTAGTTCACTTTAAAAAAAAAAAACAAATGGCAGAATTTTCCCCACTTGCCTAAAGGACTGTAGCTACCTGCTCTCATCCACGTCCACATCCAAATAAACAAATAATATTATACATATAATACTACTGGTAGTAAGACAACCATAATAACAACAACAATCAATCATGTAATGTCCTTGAATAGTTTGAGAGGAAACAAACCAACAACCAAAAGGACCTGGGAACGGACCAAGTAAATCAGAAATAGATCAGTTACTATCAGTTTCTATCTGGCGTTCATTTGCGACGATGCCTTTTTGGTTTAATCTCAGATATGTCAGCTTATGTAGCTCGTACCAGCTGAAACGTATCCAATGAGTCCAAATTTAAATCCTAATCCTAAAACTGGACATTACTGTATGTGACTCCTGTGGGATCACGTGGACGACGCAGAGGGACTGAACGCAGAAATGACGCAAAGAGCAATCTGTGCTTCTTTTTTAAATGGTTTCCTTCAGCCCATGTGTGCATGTTTGTCCTGCAGATGTTCATTGTTTGACAGAAGGATGAAATGATTTACAGGCATGATTGCTTCCAAACCTTCCTCCTCCATTTCATCAGCCATGCTTTAATCTCATTTCCTGTATTTCCTCTGGACATACAAAACATTTTACAGCAGGTTTGATGTTAACTACGTTGTCCTATGCTGCAGCATCTCTTTCGTGGCGGCCTTGTCCTTTCACTGGGGTCGTGAGAGACGTGTGCACAAACGTGTTGATTTGTTTGCGGTAATACCCCACCACGTAGCTAACAGCAGATCTTTGTCAGATCGTCGGTGGCACAGCGTCTCTCAAATTCGAAGGAAGCTTGAGGTGAGAAGGCCAGTGTATCAGTCTTTTAGCTTTCCTGTGAGAATGTGGTGTGCAGGCATTAAATGGCAGACCTAATGGGGCCTCTGCTAGCCAGAATAACTAATAGCCCATCAGAGGTAAGGAGCCGCGACTTCCCTCAGCTTTGTTATTTCTTGCCCTCCACAGCTCAAGGGAGCAGCCCGAGTTGTTAAAAATGTGATGGGTTACATTTTGTGACAAACCCTGCAGTGCGAAGTAATGACACGTGGCGCAGCAGACGACGACTCTCTCAGACAGTTTTCATGCATATTTATGCTGCATTTACACTTTGACTTCACGCTGCCGCATTGTTCGGTAGAATCCAAACTATCTTCATCCAAAGGAGTGTCGGGGTTTTGTAGGACGTCAGAGAGCAGCACGATGAGAAACCTGTTTGCGTCACAATAATCGCAGCACAATCTCGTGTGATACGGTACATGAGAAGACCGTTCAGTCTTCCTGATTGACACCCGGTGGAGTGTCAGGAGAGATGAAAGGGAGTGAGCTGGTGTATCTGAAAAGTGCCTTTCCAGGGTTCAAACTCACAGTCACAACTGAGTGAGCCCCCTAATTTAGCTATTCCAGATAGCAAGCACTTAAGCTATTAGCTGCAGTTTCAATTAGTAGAGAAAGCTTTGTAATTGAAGCCCGCTTCTTTGTGCACATGCTCACGACCCACAGACTCGGAGTTAATTTGTTTCTATAGATTTCCTCCTGCACAGCTCAGCGGGTCGGACTCAAGTCCACAAACGGATCTTGTCCAGTCTGAATTTGGATGAGTGCCTTTAACTGTGGACCTTCATGTAGCCCGTGCGCTCACACTGATCACATCCTACCGTGTTGATGCCGATCAGACATTAGCCCACACATATCAGTTTTAGTCATCTAAAACACGGTAGTGTTAGTCAATGGAAATCAGTCTGTTATGGAATGGTATTAAGGTTTGAATGTGCAATACACACACAGATTTAACAGTCGTAATACAAAAAATGTATTTTATTTTATTCATTATGTCAAAATGTGACCACAGCTTTTTCACAAAAGATTATCTCAGATAAATTACCGTAAACATAATGCCTGAAAAATATACATGCTCACTTCGAGATGAAGTTCAGTAGTTTTGAAATGGATAACCACCTAACCCTGAACTTATTGTCCTCTACTGTCTGTGCAAAATCAAAACATTTAGTAAAGTAAAATAGTGTGCAACTTTAAAAAAAAGATAATAAAAAAAATGGTGGTAATGCTGTTGCACACGGTGAATGTTCACGTACCTCAAGAGAAGTTAAACAACTGCTCGGCTCCAACGTCTTGGGATGTCCTCTTGTCCTTGATATCAAATGTCAAGTGTGACAAGATGTCACGTCTTCAGTTTCATCCCAGACCTAGTTTGGGGTCACTGCAAAACATTCATGACTTGTGTCGCTAACGAGCAAAATCAACCAAAGCTGTGTAACTAAGTACTAAGTGGTGTACAACTAAATATGAAATAAATATGAACATATAAGCCACCTAACAAATGAACTCTCTTAGACTTTGTAAATGGAATTAACACAGATACAGCGACCATTCTTTTTTTCTTCGTCTCAAGCTAGTTTAACATGGCTGATGTAAAGAAATGATAGAGTCTAAGAAGTTACTTTGGAATAGGTGAGTCCCCAATAGAAACCGATCCCTGAGTTCCCAGTTGAACCAAGTCGACTGGACTGTTACCGATAGGTATGAAAATGACCAAAGCTGGTGTTGTGACTTGGCATTGAGGTGAAAGTAACATCCTGTCTCCTGTTGACTTCCCAGATGAAATGATAAAAACAACACAGGAGCTTCCAAAGTCACTTATCACCTTTTGCCCTTTAACACATCTGAACCGAAGCTAAACTAATGAGAGAGTCCAGGCTGCGGGAGCCAGATCACCTGCCGGGTTGTTTGTTGGAGTCCTGGCTCATTCTGAAACCTCTGTGCATTCATGAAGAAACCCCATTTGTTTACTTGAATATTTCATTTTGCCACATGAGCCTCGGCTGACAGGAATCCCTTTACCTGGGCTGCTCTCCGTTTTTGAGTGGTACGTGTGAGATTAGCAGAGAGGCTGATGGAGAAGGAGAGTAAAGGAGATTCTGCTCACGGATAATTAAAGGAGGTCAGAGGGCAGATTGGAAGTGGAACAAATACTGTCTGTTGGACGATGGGTTTGATTAAAAGTAATATCTACTTCTAAAGGACTTTTTCAAGGTGACAGAATCAGAAACACTTAGTAAGGTTTAGGCCTTCAAAAGCCTTAATTGTCCATTAAGTGATTTTTTTCCCTCTTTCTTAAAGTTATGTGGGAGCTGTTTGCCAATTATTGTCAAGTGTGTTTCTTAGGATGAATACATGTAATGTGCTTAGTGTTGCTCACATTATCAAGATTATCACTCAACCTCTGACACAATTCTCTGCCACAAAGACAGCAGAGATGATATTTTCTTGATAAGGTTATTCGTGTGTCACTCAAGGCCTTACGCATGAATGAAAGCAAGAAGTACAGTACATATATCTTCATTACGAAAGATCACACAGTCCAGCCGATGCCTAAACCTAGCCCAGTGTCCGCTGATGCAACGTACGCCGGTGACTTACATCGTAACCGAGCCCACTGTCCTACCTAACAACCTTTGCATAGGCCCTTGCAGGGGTCGTAAGCTCGTGTCGGGGTCACTGGTTCACTCCAGTGGCGTTGGCCTGCGCCGTCATTTTGAACTTGCTGCAAGCTGCCTGATCAGATTGTTTTCTGTGCTGCTGTTAAAGTAAAGTCAAATCTCTCACCATAAACATTATTTTGGAAACTCGGAGGAAAGCTCCCGTTCTAACTTCAACATTTGCACTCAGAATGCGGCGCGTCCCCGTTCAGGCTGTCATAAACCCTGCGGATCGAAAGAGTGTTTGCCAAGGATGAGTCTTTCAGCTGTGGGGATATTTTATTCAGTAAACATTTTTTTCATTTTTTTTTTAAATGGGCGCACTAGCTACTGGAATAAGACACAAAGATGATCAGCAATCAGAATATTGCGACCTACACTTGCCAACATGGCAGCTTGCAGCTCATCTGTGCAAAAAAGGCACAGAAGGGAGGCTTCCTCCACTGCCGCAGTATTTGAGCCATTTCTGTAATTTGAAAGGTTACACATACCGAGATGAGGTGGCTGCAAAAAGCAGCATCAGGACACATACAGATATAAACACAGTAAACACAACACCTGGAAATCCAGATGTACCTCCAGCAAATTAGGGTGGTCTCTGCAGGTCAATGAACACAACCAGTTTGGACCAATCACATGGGTCTATCTGATGTAGGCGGGCTCAGAGCATGTACACAGTCTGTGGATGACGACAGTGGTCCTGAATACTAACCACAGAGGATCATTTCCATTCCATCACCTTCTCTACGTCCAACTCTTTTTCCTAAACATACTCTGCCACAGAGTCATTTTTCTGATAACGTCTCCTTGTCCGCCGCTCTGACTGGCCGTAGCGCTATCCAGTTGTGCTGGGAAGGTCTATCACTCGCTGACAGAACCTACATCTCCAGGCAACATTAAAACATATTCTGTTGTGTGTGTTGGACACAGATGAACATACATTCTATTCCAGGGATTGTTACGGCACATAGTGATGGGTTGGGGGGGGTGTTCCACAGAACAAGACTACTTAGCTTCTGTGAGCCCTGTGAAAAATGGGCTCTGGACAAAATGCAGTTTGAACAGCCTTTTAAGTGAAATAGCTAATGCTGCTCTCTCATCCAGTGGAGCTCCTCGTAATGGCTGTTACACAACATCATTTTTCATTGTCATGTGTCACTTCTGTCGCTGATATAAAACTGGCTGGAATAGATTTCTCAGCATGATGTGAAAAATAAATCCCAGGTGCTTTGTTGCATTATGCTATTGTAGTTAGAGAAATGTCTATCTGGTGTGTAAATATTTCATTTCCATTAAGGTAAAAGAAAATAAGAATGCAATCTGTCATCATGGCAACAGGTCGGTCAGGGTTATCTAATGCTTGAAATCAGCCAGCGTTTCCTGCCTCGCCACAGCAACTACTGCTGTAAACATGATGAATAGACCGAAACGTATCAAACAAGCTGTTCTTCTCTGCATTCATTCAGTAGATTTACCCTCCATCCAGGCAGTGATTTCAACGCTGTGGTGAAACTCATTAGCAAAAATGCACATAATCAGAGCAGATTTATTTTGGGTGGTAAGAACCTCTCAGGCGGGTTGTGTGCGTGGGGTGAGATCTCCCCCAAATAAACATACTCTGGGATACGTGTGATTCAGACGTATGGCAGATGTTCCTTTTTCGAGGTGTGATGTCTGCTCTGGCGAGGAGGTGGAATAAATTACACAAATTTAGTGGCACGGAGAACATCTGAGAGCAATACTGCTACGAAATCTGCAATGACTCATGAAAGTGAGCGTGGCTGTTTGCCTGTTTCGTAGTTATTAATCACAGCGTCGCTTTCTTCAGCTTTCATGATTTTATTCCCGTCATTATGACATGCTAATAGGAAATGCTAGAGCTTAAGCAGACTCTAAAGATGCTGTTGAGTTCAGTCAGGAAGCAAAGTTCTTCTATGGAGAACATGTAGGCTGCACAATTGTTTGTTCCTCTGACTGATCTACGCACTCGTAGCTGCAGCATCGGTTCCAGGTGCACTGAGGAGGAGGCTTTGCTGCAGAGGAGAAAGAAATGAAAGTCACTGCTTTGTTAACCTCCAAACCTCCGTTTTAAATTGAGGTCAGCATTGACTGACAACATCATTAACTCTGCAATGCAATTGATATTACATGATTATCTAGACCTTCTCTTAAAACCAGGATCAAATTAACTTGCATGTCCTAAACAAACCCGGCCAACTTGTCTGTTTGGAAAACGTTTTTGGCCAGTTTGCTCAGGGATGAGAGAAATAACTGATGACGTTGTGATAACGACAGCACAAGCAGTGGAAATCAGTGGAAACTGACTTCAATAAGAAGTCAGATTCAACATCAGGATGTGTCGTTTGTAAGATCTTAGCAATGACAGATTATCTTCAGGCTTCATCTGTGCAAAGCGACTCAAGTCAGAAATGAAGGGAAAATATGTCAGACATTTGAGCTTGAGCTGCTGCCGTGACCTTTGTGAGTTACAGTCGCTCAGTGGTGATCGAGGAACAGAACTGTGTGCAGCTTCACTTTTATGGTCTGAGACGGACAGACACCGGACGCTAGCATTAAATCATTAGCCGACCTGCTGCTGTTCCACCCGGTCAATCGTAACACCACGGCCCTTTCACACAACAGTGGAGGCTGCTCGTCTTTCAGCTTCTCTTACACCTGGATCATCGTTGGTTGTGGTCAAGCTTCTGTTTCTTTTGTGGAAAATGCTGCTTTGATGAATAAATGAACACTATAATTGTGTTTTTATTGACAGTTTATAATGTGTACAAATGAAAACGGGCCAAGCAGTTATCACTCTCTCCACACCAGAAAATGCTCCAGAGCTGGTATGTTTAAAAAGCACCGTCAATGAAAAGTGAGCTCCACGTTCTTGACACTTCCTCCAGTCGTCATGCAGCAGCCCAGCGTCCTGAGACACCCACCACTCCATTGATAATAATATTACATTTTAATTAAAAGTGTCTTTCAAGAAAAAAACACAGTAACGACAAGCATGGCAGTTACAGGGAAAATGAGCTGAGTTTCCATGGAAGTGTGAAAGTACTGCTACTAACACTTATACGTTTGCACTAGCATACTTTGGAACCAAAAGTTTGTTTGGTTCCTGAAAAATGATTAGCTGATGAATAGGATTGGTGTAATGACAGCAACATGGCTCTTTGCAACTTTCACCGGGTGTCAAGTGAATGCATCGAGTGCAACTTCTCCGTCGGACATTTTGTGTGCAAATAGTCACGTAATTGCTCCAAAGTATGCTAGCACAAATGTAGCGGCAGGAATGTAGTTGGGGTTCGGGTTAACCGAAGGAGCACTGAGCTTCGCTACAGCGATGTTGCTAAAAAGTAGAACATGACGTCAGCTGACCTGCCATAAACAGCTGATTCTGAACAAACTAGTCAATACGCTTTTGTGCACTTTTAGTGCACAAAGATGCGTAAACGCTGCAGTTCATATTTGAACATTCATATCTTGACATTTTAGAGGAAACAGAGCTTGTATCGTCAGTTTGAGAGTGATCGTCTCTGATAACCTGAACGGACAGAAACGGATTTGGGGAAATCTGACCAGATGGACCAGATTTATGACCCGCACTGCCACCAGCCACTCGGTTGGCATCTTTCGGCTTTACTTTTGTTGTCCATTCTTCATACAGTGAAAACATTACAGATGATCCCGAGGTGATGTTCTGAGGGACCCTCTACCAACAACTGTACGTGTGCAGACACCTCCAATCCCTGTTTGACCTCAAAACATCACATTGTTTCCTCCTTTTTCCTCTGACAAGCAGCAGATGCACATATCGTGGACATATGCTGCTATTTAATGTGGGAGGACACTCAAAAATTCAATTTTATGTGCGCAATTAATGATGCCCCTGAGGAGCCACATCCTAAAACATTATAAATCCTCTGCTATTAGGGGACGTGTCCTTGTTTGAAGATGTGATGTCTCATCTTTTGCAGCTTTTCCAGTTGGCTGTAACTTGAGGGCGAAACATCTAGTTGGGGTGTCAGACACTGAGAGATTGGCTCACCATTTTACACCAGCACTCAACAATCCATCATAAAGGAGAAATGCATTATAGAAGAGGCAGAGAAACCAATTTCTCTGCCTCAATAGAATATAATGCAATTCAGTTACGGCAGACGATCGGCTTTGAGTGAGGAGTGTGACTTTGTGTCTCTCAAACCCTCCCTGAAGCGTACACAACCACGGCAACACGCGCGACTCGTCACTCTAGCGGTTGTTGAAAGGCGTTTAGGGAAATGCAGGAAATCTCCAACTGAAGGTGAAGCCGCTGTGGTGAGTTAAAGGGATCCAAAAAAACTATTGATGTCACCTTGTCGCTAAATGACTGCTGGCGCTCACAGAGCATCACGGTGATGGTACATAACTGCGTCAGCGTATCCAAGGGTATTTTTCCCATCGTCGTCTGAGTCAAAGCAGAAGTTTGTGCCCTGCAGGGACGAATATGCCACAATCAGTACGTTTTAATTAAGAATCTGAATCCCATGTCTGGTGTTCTGTTATTATTACACATTTGTCAGTAATAGCTCGAGCAGGCTAAAAAACACCTTTTTAACTGTTACACAGTGACACATATGCATTAAAGGGATTTGACAGCTTGTTTACCACATAATGGAAGAGTCAGCGTCACAGGCAGAATGCATGATAGAACATGAAACTTTCAGACAGAATATCATACAGTATACTGTGGTATGTTCATTTTTCAGCTCAGACCTTGAAGCACTTCATTTTACTGTGATTTAATTAGGATCATTACTAAGACTGACATTCTGAGCATTTCACATGTCATATTAATAATGGCGTATCACATTCACTTCACAACTCTTACAATGAAGTGCCGGCCATGAGTCCTCGGAAAAAAACTGAAATTTGTATCTCCACCCACCCAAATTCCTCCATTTTTAGAAAAAAATCCGTCTCCGCTGGGAAGGTTTGTGATGAAATGCTGCAGAATACCTCAAGGATAGTACCGTGATTTCCCCAGAAACTAAAACCCCTTCATCATGTCGCTACAGAGTCTGAGTCTGTCCGATGGCACGAAATGGAAAGTCAGTCAGCACAAACTGAGAATGAGGCAGCATCTCTGCCAGCCTCTCCCTCAGTTATTGTGAGACTCCTGTCAGCGCGTGTGTGTGCGCGTCTTATTTCTCACTGACTGACAGAGGCACTGTGGAAGCAGACACTCAGAGAAGACAGGAGCTTTTTACCGTTACAAATCATCATCAAAATCAAAACCTTTTCAGATTTTTGATGCAATTAAAACATCAGATAAACCACGTAACCTCCGTTTCACAGCTCTGAATGCTCTGAAACACAGGACAAACAAACCGTATTCCTCCAGAGGCACACAACCTTGGTGTGGCCCATTAGTAAATACATTTAATTCATCCGTCGTGCTAAAAATGGGTCACAAATCCTCGAGAAACATCCCTGTTAGTGTTTGCGTACAGGTTGTGACTTACACGCAGCACTTTATGGATACACCGAGATCAAACCGATGCAGCAGCCGTGCAGGGATAGATAGTAATCTTCTTTACATTAGGGTTCTAAAATACAGTTTTTACTGAATCCACTGGAGATTTATTTTAAGGGCCGTTCTGCACGCTGTGACGCTGAGTTGCACTGGGATGACTGAGACGATCCATCCTGTTCATTTGAATTAGCGTTGATCAAATCTAGTCTGCTCCCACAACAGCGTGACAAACTACAACCTCCAAAATGAAAAGTTGAAACCGCCCTCACACAGATCAAATAGAAACTATAAACATTCATTGTAATCCACATGAAAGGAAGGGTGACGCTGTGGGGCAGTGGGAATCTTTCAGCGTCAGCTGGGATCAGCTCCAGCACAACCGCGACCCGTAACCGGAGCAAGCGGGATAAGGTGAATGAATGAATGAATGAATGAATGAATGAATGGATGGATGAATGAATGAATGAATGAATGAATGGAGGGTTTATTGCAGGTGAGTATGATCTTCCGTGTCGTCGTGAGATATTCATATGACATGAATGCCTCTGGCAGCAGAGCTACGGCAAGCGGTTATTTCAGTCCGGACCGACTGTGGCTAAAACCAGAAACAGCTTCATTCAAGTCTGAATTGCTGCACAGCAAGATGTTGCCTGTGTCACGCATCATTTCAGTGTTTAAATTGGGAATAAATGCTGTCGAGAAACTGGAATATTTGCCGGTGTGTAATTGGTGGTGACATGTATGGAGCACAGGTGGTGGCAGAAGAGGTATTTACCTCAAGCTGCTGCTTCATCCTTTGTCAAATCAGACAAATGGATCAGCCCTTTGTTCTGGGAGAATATTTTCACTCACCCTGTGTGAGAGGCACATAATCCACTGTGATCAGCGGCGTGTTTCAGCAGGGGAAATTTTAAATACCGACCTGATGTGAGTGAATGTCAGGAGATATCAACCCAAAATATTTGACTCTGATCTTAAAGAGACTCTTTGATTTCAGGCTCTTTTTTTCGCCCCACACCACCAAACCACGTAAGGAGGATTTGACCACTTCATGAAAATAAGACATTTTGTCAAGTTGTTTGCATTATCAATCCTTTTCTTTATACTTCCAGTTGCTGCGTGTGTTTTCATGTTTGTCTCTAATTTTATTTTTTTTTATGACTCCTGTAAACATTTCTTCTCTTTTCATTTCTTTCTTTCTTATGCACTTGTATATTTATATAAGCGACCTGAGAGCATTTACATCTTGTCTTTAACTGCCTCGTGAGCACATGGCAGACCTGATAATGAATACTGTGTTTTTACTTTGTTCTATTACGCTTTTAAATTTGTACCAGTCACCAGCAGAGACTCCTCTGAATAAAAAATGTGTTATTATTACTTACTTTGACATTATTTTAAGCATAGAAGCATTTACAATTACAATAATGTGACTCAAATTGGAGAATTCACATCTTAGAATCACGAAATGACCTCTATCAAGTTAAATAAACCAGAAAATGACCACGTCCAATCATTAATATCATAATATTGTTTATCAGAACCATAAAGATTGTAATCACACGTCCTATTGCAGAAAGTCACTACAAGGTGCTGAGAGAGCTGACACACAGTTGAACTGCGAACTAGCCAATTACCTAATTTTCTTCCCGCCATTATTGACTTTGACCATATTACCTTCAGAGACATATTGACGTAAACGTACTCTTTTGTTTGAAATGTTGATTGACCAGGACGATCATATTGATTATTGAGTGTTGCAAGGACATTGTGCTTCAGGGTAAGTTGATGATGTATTTCATTTTCTTCCCAAATGATGTAGAAAAACAAAACAAAACCAGGTTTAACACTTGACAATAACTGATTGATTTTCCTAGGTAGATTTGTGTTTGTTTAGTAACTGCACATACCACCACTGAACCACTGTGTGATATTTGTAGGCCTCTGCTCATATCACCATGACGCACCGTTGGACTGAAAGTCGGGTAAACTGCAGGAATGCTGCATGCAGCCGATTCTTCAGACTGATGAATCGGTGCGTGAGATTATGGCCGGAGCCAGGGGAAGAGGCATTTCATCAATTAGAGTCAATCTGGGCAGTGTATTGATCTTGCAGCACATCCATGTTTGACATCACCCAAACCTCCCTGATTTTCTCTCTTGGATCATAGTCAATCCCTGTTTCCACGGAGTGCAAAAACTCAGAAGTAAAAATTCACTGTTGTGTTCTGCATGTGTGTGTAGGACACCCAACACATAAGTAATGTGTTTTCTGTATTTTGCGTATTTACCACTATATACTACGTTTACTATTACTGTAAGTGCAGAAGTTCTTTTCCGTGTTTCCTGGATCATTTTGCACATGGGAGGTCAGCAAATGTGCATCATCTGTGCATGAACCACTGGATCATTAACTATGAACACTATCAGTTTGGACCAGTCACATGGGTCTATTTGACGTACAGAGTCTGTGGGCGGGGCTTAATAGCATGACGACAGAGGATATGGACACAACAAAGATGGCTGCTGCTGATGAAGAGTTTGATTCCTCTTTGGTGTCAGTTGGATGTCTCCGTCCAAGACCAACAAAGGATCATTTCCATTCCATCGTCTCTCAAACTCTTCCACTCTTCTCCAAAGCAAACTCTGCCATTGACTTGTTTCTCTGACATCATCTTGTTTGTCCCTCTGCACTATCCAGTAGCATGCAGTGATGTTTTGATATGCACACGTTGGTGCTGCCCTCTGAGTCGAGGGTCTACATCAGTTGAGGGGCTGCTGCAGTCATTAGGGGTCACGTGCTTCCGTTGCTGTGGAGGTCTTTTTCCTATCAACACCTTTTCTTTGTGTAATCATTCCACTGTTGTGTGACTTCCTGTCATCCATTGTCTACAGTCCCTTTCTCCCCCTTTGACTTAACTTTATGTAAACCATTTTTGACCCCGCACTGACTTTGCAGTCATCTGTGACAGCCAATCAAATAAATTGGAGCATTTTAAGATGGTAAATATGGTCCATGAGATGCTTAATTCAGACTGTAATGTCTTGCTAAACATATTACAGTGGATGATGGAAGCTGTTTTCCCCTGCAGAGCAGTTTATTGCCCGCGGTGCCTTTTCAGTGGAAATGTTTCTCTCCAGCCACATTTAGAATGTCTCTATAGTGATATAGCAGTATACTTCAAATGCCTCTTTTCTAACCTGACATTTGGGCACCATGGAGCAGTTGAGAATGTCGAGAAGGGGGTTTCAGGGTTTTAGATGTCTCGAGGGAGCAGAGAACAAGGCTGCTGCTGTGAATCACCATGCACAGCAGCATTTACTGGGATCTGTATCATGTCAACCCACGTGTCCGAGATTCGCACATAATACAGGGGTTGTGCATACCCTCTCTCTCTCTCTCTCACACACACACACACACACACACACACCACACAGTTGGTGTATTTCAGTATTTTTATTTTATACATTAATCCTTCATTGTGGTTGTCAGTATATTTGTGAATTTCATTCAATTGAATGAGAAAATGCGTCCAAACCTTTGACTGGTAGTGTGCGTATTCACATTGATGCACCTTAATACCACGTCAAATACTGCATCATTTTCAGACCTTGACGGTCTTGAATCTCTGAATATATACAGGGACAAGTGTGAAAACACTGGTAGGACTTCCTGACATCCGCAAACGACCTCCATTAATCACTATGTTTCTGGGAGCCAACAGCCATGAGTCCTATTTACAGGAATCAATGGTGCAAGTCATCAGGTTCCCTAAAATCCTCAGCTGGCCTTCTCAACATGGCGGAGCAGTGGCAGGACACTCTGATCATTGAACTTCTCACCCTATTATGCAAAGCGAGCCCGGCACTCTGCAGAGGAATCTCATTCGGCTGCTTGTGCCAGTAATGACGATGATTTGGTCCCTCACAGCTTCAGGCTGGAAGAAAGATCGGGCTCTAAATCTCCAGCTGGAACAGTGAACTTTAAATCACTGTTGTTTTGAAATTCACCGACTGACACGTGTACACGTTTAACAGATGTTTCTCTACAACAAGCACAGACCTAAACCAAATTCACTGCTGGAAAATGTACTATGCCCATCTTCTCAGAGCATGAACACATGTCCGACAGGCTCTCAGGCTGCAATATCAGACTTGTCTGCCCACATTTGACAGTCTGAACAGCACGAATCAGACCCAGGCCACTTTCATTCATGCACCTCAGTCAGATATGACTCGACATTCCACAAATCTATTGCTGAAACTGATGTTGAAACTGATCTTCTCCTTCCCTGTATCACTTGGTCCTAATTTGGTCGTCTCTGATTGCACTACTTCAACACTGATACACACAAACTGACGTGCTGCAGGTGAAGTCACCTCAGGGCCTTAGACTGTTCACACTGGAGTCTGATGGGGCTCGCATTTGAATTAGAAAGAGAACAACTAGGCAAAAATTGGATCTCAGTTGGAATTGAGCAGTGTGAATGTAGCCTTATTTACCTCCTATACAGTTAATGTGTTTAACGCACAGCCTCTGGAGGCAGACGCACTAAAAGAAAACACTGGAGCTTCCAGGCATCAGTGTCAGTTGCTGGTAGAAGTATCAACATAATCTCGTAGCAGTGCAGTGCTTATTTCATCACCAGTTGGTGATGAAATCATTTTTAATTTGTAAAAAAGTCTTATACTGGGTTCTTCCTTGAACCAACAGTTATCTGTGGCGGCATTTCATGAAAATCTGTTCTTGTGTACAGTTACTAACACAAACAAAACCATCCTTGGTTGAGGGAACAAAGGAGACGAGTCGTGTGTGTTTTTTTGTGTTGTCAAGTGTTGTGAAGAACCGCACTTCGCTCCTGTAACATTATTTGAATGGAAAAACATGTCGACACAAATCTGGGCCAGAAACACGTGTTAACATGTGGCAAAAAGACCTTTGGTGGATCTCATTACTAGAACCATCAGACAGGTCAGCGGCGGCTCCAGCTCGCTGTCGCTCCATCTGAGCTCACAGCTGTTGTGTTGGAATGATTTTTTTTTTTTGTTTAACACCCCCTTTTTCTCTAATGTACAACCTCCTCTTTGTTCTTTTCGCTGCTGATGTTCATCCTGACATTTGTTTTAAATATTATATGTACATCAGTGGCTAAAGCGTTGATCAAATAAGATTATTTTGTCTATCTGCTCCATTTCATTTAAGATTCGGGAACTTTTCGTGTTTATGTCAAATTGTTCTTTTCTTTTTTCAGAGAATGAAACAAGCAAAACTAATTTAGTTTTCCTGCTTCGTTAACTTCGTAAAGATATTCAAGCCGCCATTTTTTACAGTCGGTCTGCTGCTTGAATGAGTCCATTGTGCTGTTCTTGTCCCCTCTACCATTATTTCCCCCTGCCTATCATTGTTAACATCACACGTGTCTTTTGCCTTTGACATACTGTCAACACACAACAAACCACTACCACTTTAAACAACAGCCAGTCTCCTACTCTCTCACAGCATCGTGGTTTTCTGTTTGTCCTCCTTTAGTGTTTCTACCCACATTTTCATTACCGACCTTGCTCACAAACGTCTAGAAACAAACAGCACTTAGATGTGAGTGAGTCATCATCATTCCGCTTCTTTATGACGCACAGCTGTAAAAATGTGTTTGGACCTAACTCCCCAAATGAGCCACTGAAAAGTCAGGGTCATCGTCTGTTTTACGATTAATTACACATACGTGTTGTAGATAAATGCATCATGCATCTTTGAGGTGTTTTTTTTTTTAGCAGGAATTCCATTTATCATCCATTTTTGTATTGATCTGCTGAGATGAGAACATCACAGTGAAGCAAATAAGTCACAATATTTGTTCTCAGCTGTTTAAAATTAATCACTATCAGCCAACAAAAGAATCCCAACAATTATTGCCTCTTGCTTTAAAAGATGAACTTCCAAACACACGAGCCTACACACTCGTCAGTGAATACCTGGAGGAAGTGAATTCATCCTCACATATAAAACCCGAGTCAAACACCCACACAAACAAGCATTCAAAGTACACTCGGCTCATTCTCTGTCTCTCATTCTGTGTGCGTAAGAGTGTGTGTGTGTGTCTGTGTGTGTGTGTGTGTACCAAGTATTTCTCATGTGGAGTCACTAAGAGATGCGAATAGGTTGAATCCCTGGGAAATGAATGTGATGTCAGTGTCCTCTGAACAAATGTAAATGTGTGTGCGTGTGTGTGTAATGGACTGGAAACCTGCCCACGGTGATTCCACGCCTCCCTCCCACTGAACCCCGATCGGCTCCAGCCATTGGTCATGCATAAGGCTGAGATGCGCTGCAATGAAAACAGATGATTTCCGCTTTTGTGAAAATCTACTTGTGACCAAGACAGGTGCAGTTTCCTGACACACAGGAAGGTGTGAGCACAAACCATCTGCATTCGGACGCCTCTGTAACGTGAAATGTGCTTATTCCTTGTGACTGCGGTGAAAGCCAAGCAGTACGTGTAACAAGGCTCAGATGAAAGCAGATCTTCTTGAAATGCGTCTATCGCCGCCTGTTGTCCTGACGATTAGTCACACAGCTCCGACACTAAAGTGCAGTAACACACAGAGAACATTTCTTCTCAGAACGCAGAAGTACAGAGGTATGTCAACCGAAAGTTAGTATTACCTAAAGATAGAGATAGAGATTCCCGTCTCACCAAGATGCTTATTGGGTGACCAAACACAAATAATGGGAGGGTGAAAACATGACTTGATGGTCACAGCAGCAAGAAATATCCTCAGGTTGTGGAAAAGTACATCCCCACCAGGTTCTCAAAAAATGGATTGAAATCATGACAGAAATAGGGTCATATGAGCAGATGCCAGGGGAGGAGAGTGACTGAATCGTCACTGTTTATGTAGTGTGAATTACTCTGTACTGACAGATACATATACATACATATACGTACACTCTGTGTATGTAGGTCCCAGATGCCAGGCATCCACTGTAACCCCATCCCACTGATATGTCTTAAAGTGTAAAATAATAAGAAATACGGAGAAAAACAGAAGAAGAGACATGAATGTTGAATTGTGGTTGAGGCTGTTGTCACTGGAAGCATTTCACATCTCCGTAGATTCAACTTCACTGTCATTACTGCTGGTTTAAAAAAGGTTTGTATTGTATACTTAGCATAAATGCAAAAGGTACAACGAAGAGAATAAAGTATAAACTGTACAGTAGAATAAGTTACTGTGAAAGCAGTGTAAATACAATATCAACTGTGTATACTGTAAGTTTTTGAGGTCAAAATGCACACAAACAAACAGAAGTCCTCTAAAATGTTCCAGCAGGTGTCTCGTGTCCTGTTGGCTAATCTGGCTGGAATGAATCTGAAAACGTCACATTTGCTTGCAGAATTCTTTACTTCAGGTCTTCAAGTCTTATGGACTTCGACCTTGAAATGAATCTTCCTGGAGTCATGGATTTCAAGGACTTGGAGACTTTTGAGGAGTGTAAAACCAGTGATGATTGGTGATGCTTTTAGTTCAGGTGTTTGACAGAACACGGTTCAAAGTCCGTGTTGACAGGCAGATGCATTCTTTGCTCTGCCGGCGCAATAAGAGTGTCTGTCATCAATAAAGTCATTTTAAGGAGCATACTCCCACAAAGAAGGAGGGACATGTCCGTTAAAGAGGCTTTCGCTGAATAAGACGCTAAACTGGGACACGAGTGGAACATTCAAGTGAAACTGAAGGAGGAGAACAATGGAGAACAATTCTCACATAAAATCATTGTAAGCACAGCACAGTACCAACCCACAGAACAACCACAAAGAACCCTGATTTCCTGTTGGAGTAAAGGGTAGTTTCATCAATCACAGCTGATGCATATGAATTGTAGCTCTGCTACCGTGACATTTACATTCTTGGTGCATTCAAAAAATACAAAGGTTTTAGTCCGTTTGCAGCCAAACAAGCTCAGCTTCAGAGGCAAAAATAAGTCAGTGGACTTTGTGAAGATGAAAACAACAACAGGGCTTGCAAATTTTCAAAAAAGCTTGAAGTGAGATTTTGTGGGGCCTGGGCTCCGGCCTGGGGGCGTCCAAGTCGGAGGGGCTGGCGGATCAAATCCGGGCTGCGGGTGCTGTGATGATTGCGTCTTGTTGTACTGTCCTGTGGCCTTCTTTGATGCCTTCATAACCGCCAACAACTGTGAACTGTCTGTGTCATAAGACTTTCCCCAGCTCTTGGAGCGACATACTTCTGTTTGCTAAGAAATTACAAAGGTGATTTGTGAGCAGAAACGTGATCAGAACATTATGTGCTTCTGGGACTATAGTTAGTGCGGTAAACAAGATCCAAAACCAAAACAGCAGCAAAATTTAATGCAGAGTGACGTATACGTATCAACGCTCATGGCGGTGTAAAATCCAGCTTGAACCGATTGCCGGGGAAGATTTTACAAATGAAAATGTCAACAACAAAAAAAAAACATTTCCTATGATGAAATCTTCATGAAATCGTTTGTCAGAAAAAACGTGAATTTACTGGGTCGAGGTAGATCCCTGGTACCTACAAAGGGATTGATTAGTGACACCAAAGCAGGCAAAAATAAATCAGTGGACTTCATGTAGATAAAAACAACAATCTGAGTGTTGTTAGTATTCAATTCAAACATCGCACTAATGTCTCTTGTCAGCAATGAAGGTGTCTGATTGTTGCACATGCACAGTCTATGCATGATTTATTTTATCTTTGTCGATAATAGTGCGTGTGACTGTCAAACGTTGTGATATCTGCTGCCCCCATGTGGCTTAAAAGATTATCTGGGCTAATTTAAATGGTTTATGAAGGAAATGCAATGATACACACAAACAAAGTAAAAGCACAGCTATGTGTCAGTATACGGTTTAGTTTCTTTCTATCGCGTTCACACCCTGATACCGAGAGTTTGTTTCGGTCTGATTTCACATTGTGTTAATTAAAATGGAACATATATAACTATCGTATCGGTCATATGTACATATGAAATGCTTCTATACAGAAGTATTACCCACAGTGAGAGCAAACATCGACTCAATCTAGTGTAAAAATGTTTTTTTTTAGCTAATGTTGAATGAATCTGTAAGTAAAGTGTAAAGACACGTTTTAAAACACAGCAAATATATCAGAATTCTCTCTAGTATGCAAACAACAACTTTTTTTCTTAACAAGTTTCAGCAAGTTTGTATCTCCCCTGTCATCACTAGTTCCATAGATACTGAAAGCAAGTGTATTCATCAGAGGTCTAGTCGGTCTTTCTGAGACAGTAAACCTGTCGGAGGCTCCTGCTGTCTGTATACATACTAATCATCTCATTGCCCCTTGAAATGAGATCTGTGCCCTTATTTGTTCCAACGTCCTGCCGCAGTTTCTCCCACAGTGACAGACAGCGGCCACAGGCCCGGCACAACATGACAAATTAGGTGGTTGGAGGGAACAATACTTGAAGGAGACTGTGTCAGAATACACATCCTCTATTATACTGCACACATAATACGGTCTTTTCAGCAGTGTTTCCTCCAAAGACATTATTATAAACACTGAGTGAAGTCACCCAGATTTGATCACATTAACAGCGTAGAAGTCACACTAGCAGCTCACTGAAGCTGATGGTAGCTCCAAACCACCACGCTGGTAGAGGTCACTCTCTTACCTTCCTTTTGTTGATTTGAATAATCGTGTATTATCTAATTTGCACTGTGCAGAAATGTAATTCTGTGACATTCCGCTGCTGTGGCTGAGTCTGAGGATTTCAAACCAGCGGCTGAAGCGATTGCTAATCTGTTTTGTTGATTATTCCTCATGATGATCAAACTGAGGCCATAAGATTAATTACATTCACTGTCTCTGTCCGGCAAACAACACATAATCCGGATTTTTATCCCTGCAGACTACAAACACTCCCCACTGATACAGTACGTCCTGCTCAGTGAATTCATATGCATTTTGTGGAGAACGCTGCTGACCTCTCCTCCCTGCTCCCTTCATTCCCTCCACTTGTTTCTCTTATGTGATTTATTACTGTACATCCTGCAGGGTACATTACGCCTCGCTCGGCAGACAGACAGTTTAACTGAGTCATCCTGCAGCAGTTTTGTCAGGGTAACATAAACGTTTGCACTGGGACTGTGAACTTACATCCCCAAGGTGACCCCCGGGGAGATCCTGACAGGCTGCCGGGGCTGACAGCTGAGCACCTATGCCGCACACAAGACGTCTGCTCTGCAGGAAAATGAAGGAAGGCGTCAAATGGATGAGAGTCATTCATCTTAATAAAGTGGACCATCAAGCTGATGCAGCTGCAGAGCTGCTAGTTAGACAGAGGAAAGAATGCAAAGAGGCAGAGGAGAGAAGCAGACAAATGATTTTTACCTTTAAACACCATGTTCTTTTCCCAGCATCACCTGTCTACCTGTTGCTAAACATCCTGACATCTTGCCCCAGTGCTGCAAATGTAAATACACAGTCAAAACAATTATTCCTTCACACACACGTTTTGATTCTCTTCAACATCGTCTGACACGGTGCATCAAAACAGAGATTCAAAGAATAGAACTTGATGTGGGTCGTTACATTCCTGCTCCAAACACCCACCATCTGTGTGGTCTTTCCCACAAGATCTCCTCTGGCAGCAAGCTGCCAGCAGCCTCTCCCCCGTTCGATGCTACTTAGCACAGGCAGAGCACAAACAAGGACAATGGCATCACGCGCAATTAATCAACAGAGAATACGATGGAGCCAAAAAAAAAAAAAAGATGATTGGCAAGTAAATTTTGGGACTGAAAGCTTGTATGTTTGTGAGTGATGGCACGCTGGGACAGAAAAACAAAATGTCAGCAGTTAATCTTTAAGAAGCAGGAAACACGTCCATATGCTGGTGTTAACTGTCATCTAGTTAAGAAGGTTTAACTCATCCTGGTGACTACAGCTGCTCCCAGGATGCATGAGAGGAGACGGAGAGGGATTATCTTGTTTGTTTTAGAAAGCTGCATTCATGCCTGTAACATCCTACAGCACAATACACCAGAAACCATTCTAGAAAGTAATAAGTAAGACCAAATAAACAAACAATACACATAAATGTTGTTATTATTATCATTATTATTAAGAAGAAGAAGAAGAAGTGGCACTGGACAGACTCATTCTAAACAAGCGTACATTTCAAACATGCCAAAATATATTATTGATTCTGGATGGTAATTTGGACCTTTGGCCCGGCGGAGGATTATAAATGCAAATGCCTTGTCGTTGTTGTGTTGCTCGGTGTTCCCATCAAACAGCCTCATAATCCTTTGAGAGCGATTAGGAGTGAAAGTCATTTTGGTTAATGATTGTCTTTGTCATTTCATTTTCTGCATTAAAACCCTTTGATAGCCTGGTTTGAACACCAATTGCTGCTTTGTAATCCCACAGTCCAGCAGCCCTAAATGCTGCAGCACAGACCACATTCAGCCACTTACAGAGCTGTAGAGGGTTTTTTATGTTCAATTCATTTAAAGCCCGACTTAGCCAAACCAGGTTCAGTGACCAACTGGGTGTTTTTGTGTCAGAGTCAATATGAAGTCAATATGAAGGTTTTCTGTCGTTTGAATACAAGTTTCTAAATTCAGCGGGTGTTGTGCGGCACAGATTGTATTACAATTTGTGCTGTTGGGTTGTATAAATGAAACTGAATTAATTTTTTTATCTGACTGTGTGTGCGTGACAACAGTTGCTCACTTTCCCAGTGGATGAAATTGTTTAGCCCTTTTTCGTGTGTGAAACGATTTGTTTTTAAGTATTTGACTCGAACCTGAATTTAAATAGATGCATACATTTTGTAATATGAACACATGGGAAAAAATATTATTTAACAATTTATTTTTATTGCAAAATAACAGAAAACAGAAAAAACAGAAACCTGTCTTGCTTGACTTCATAGAATAGAAAATATTCCGTAAATTAGAAAAAAGAAGACTATCTGCCGTTAAAGTGCAATATATCTCTCTGAACTTGTAAGAAATGTATATGATTGTATATATGGCGTGTATACAGTTTAATGAGTATCTATTATTAATCTATGTATTCCTCTTTTAATTATTGGATGCATTATTTATCTGTCAATGTGGTCACTTTTCAGTTGTAGTTGTTTATTACACAAAAATAATATTAATATCTTTAGCCATACAATTCTGATATTCCAGCACACAGTGTGGTGTGCTATAAAAGTGTTATCATTTTTCCTCCCTGCATTTTTTTTTGTTTTTTCCGAGCATTGCTGATCTAAGGTGTCTATTCCACCGTTACCCATGCTGCTTCGTTACGATCATCGCACAATCCCATTGGGACTCTGAATCGTCATACTCGTGTGTGAGCGTGACGTCAGCTCATTGGTCAGTTAAGGTTCCTGTTAAGTTATTAGTGTCTGTTATTCATTAATTTCACTGACACTATTTCTGATTCTCACCATAATACGAAACAAAGTACGTCCCTTTTCAGCTCAATACAGGACACGTACTTTTGTTTCTAAATATGGGACAATTCCGTTTTTCAAGGGACGGTTGGCAACCGTGGTCCGAGCGGCCACAAGCTTCTACATCGAATCACAAGCAGGAGTTACACATGAGACCATTGAGTGATGAAGCTTCTCATAGCTTGTCAGCTTTTTGATAAGTCTGTCTTCACACTAGGTTGCACATTTGAAGCTGAAGACACCGTCTGACAGCCGTGTGAATCACGACACAACAAGCATCACAGATGACAAAAGACTCCAACAAAATATATACGATTATGCAAATCAGTTGCCTGAAAATTGACAGTTTTAGAGTCAAACAAGTGGGACGGCAGAACCGCAGCGACAGACAGAGGGAATGACACGCTCATGTATCATGTAACAGCGGTCGACCACTGTTTCACTCGAGTTCTTCTGTAACAGTGCACACAACTCCTGTACTGACCTATCTGCATGGGTTGCTATAGTAACGCACACAGGTGTGAATACGTGTGCCGGTGATGCAGTATAATAACAGAAGGATGGGCAGTGGGAACATGAAGCGTCTCCCCACTGCACCACCAGGAACCAGCAGGAACCAGCTTTCACCATCAGTCCACGAGTGTTAAATGTCCATGAATGTTAAAAGACAAAGAAAACATCCATCTTTATGACTTCAGTCAGTGTGTGTCGTGCAGCAAGTGACGCAATTGCCACTCTGACATCTGATTTCAATGACCAGAGCGTCCGGACTGAAGATGCATCTGTAGGAATTAAACTGACCTCCTCTGCATGTGGTTTGGATCCGATTTGATGCAAAATTTGCTGCTCAGACTTCATAAAACATATCTGGACACAATCCAGACATGACACAAATCTGACTGAAGGTGGGCAGAGGGAACAAGGCCCAGCATGTCTCATTCTTGTGTGGCAGCAGGACGAGTCTGAGGCCAGAGGTCGATTGATGTTGTCACAGCAAAGCAGATGGCGGTCCACTCACGAGGATTAACGGGAAAAGGATCAAATAATGACCACCATTTTTTTTCACTGTCTGAAACCTGCATATGTATGTCAACATACAGTACATATATAGACAAGACTGGATTGATTTGTTTTTCAAATAATCGGTTTCATGGAGTAAGATCGAATCCGACTCCTAGAAATTGTGTGTGTGCGTGTGCGTGTTTCTATTTCTATGTTCTATGTGCTTTCTCGTCAATATGCTGAAAGATTTAACGTCACTCTAGACATTGAATGGGATATTCACATGACAGAGCAATGTAGCACAAACACACACACACAGAGAATCTTCCACAGTGTTAAGAGTTCGACATACAGCCCATTCTTTAGAGTTATCACCATGGAAACTGGACAGGAGTGAGAAGCTTGCACTGTGATGGATGGAGCAAAGGCACAGCAACATTACAGTTCTTCTCGCTGACATTTTTACTGTATGACATAAACCGTTTTTTGATGCATGTTACAGCTGGTGTATGTGTATGTATGTACATACACACACACACACACACACACACACACACACACACACACACACACACTACCGTTCAAAAGTTTGGGGTCATCCAGACAATTCTAGTTTTGTAGCTTCTCTAATCAACAGTTTTCATGTGTGCAAACATAATTGCGCAAAGGTTTTCTAATCACCATTCGCCTTTTAACATGATTAGCTAACAAATGTAGCATTAGCACACAGGAAAGATGGTTGGTGGAAAAGGCCTCTGTAGGTGTAGGTAGATACTCCATTAAAATCAGATGTTCACAGCTTAGAATAGTCATTTACCACATGTCTACACCAGTCTGATTCATTTAACGTTGTCGTCATTGAAAAAAAAAGGAAGAAAAAAAAAGAAAGCTTTTCTTTCAAAAAGGAGGACATTTCTAAGTGACCCCAAACTTTTGAACGGTAGTGTGTATATATATATATATATACACAGTATATACAAAGTTGCTTTGTATTCTTTTATATTTAATGTAGATTTTTTTTAATTGTAATGCTTTTATTTGGATAGCATAATACCACACATGAGCTCCATGGAAATTAAGTCTTATTATTCTAATTCTAATTATTTAATTCTAAGTCTAATTAAGTTAATTCTGAGTCATATTTTGTTCAATTTCATTCCAATTTGCAGACTGTGAAACTTTTTCCACTACATACTCCAGGTCCAGTACAGACCAAAGAAACACTACAAGGACATTGCAACATAACGGTCCTGCAACACCTTTCAATAGAGCAGTTCACACTGAGGCACAGAGCTGAGACTGGTTACTGAGACCCCATGTAAACAACACAACACAGCAACGGGTGTGTTGACATGTGCCCTTCACATTAGCATAGCATTTACTGCACATACTGTTGTAAAAACAACAAAAAGATTTACCAGCCTGTCCTCCTTGTCATCTGACAGACAGACAGACAGACAGATAGATAGATAGATAGATAGATAGATAGATAGATAGATAGATAGATAGATAGATAGATAGATAGATAGATAGATAGATAGATAGATAGATAGATAGATAGATAGATAGATAGATAGATAGATAGACAGGGTGTCAGTCACAATAAGGATATGGAAAGGAAAGTGAGGGATTCAGAATGAATTAGTGGAAAACCCCTGAGAGAGGATTACAGCAGCAGCCCGTCTTCAGTTGGACTTATGAAGCCCCTAAAGCTGAAGCTGAGGTTTATCCCAACTCTTCTTTTAATCTCAAACCTGGGCCACCCCCGCACACCCCATCCCCCCGACACCTCCCTATTTCTAACCTCAATTGTAAATCCCAAATTAACCCCAAGCCCCACTTTCCTCACATCCTCACACTGGTTTGTATATTTGTTTTTGTTTTTGTTTTTTTCCACAGCTAATATGAGCGTTCGGCCATCCAACTGTGTTACATAAAGTGGATATCTTCCGAAGTTACACCATTAAATCCTGTTAAAGCCTGCAGAGCCACAAACTGTCTGTCAAACAAATCTGTTGATATTTAACAACTTTGCCAACAGTTTTTTATGAGCAGGTCACACGCAGTGGATTTGCATTGACTGCGAACCAAAACAAGGAGCTGAAAGACTCAAAAAAGCTGCACATTCGTAACAGGAATGATGGATTCTGGCTGTTTAAACGTGTATTTCAAAGGCTGCAGGAGTTTGTTCAGGAAGACCGGAATGTTTTCTGTGAAAGGAAGTTTTAAACTGAGTTCTTTGCTTCTTGTATGGATTCTGTCTGATAATATTTCTAGGCCATTCAAAGGCCTAAAGTCCATTTTGTATTTTTTTCACTGAAATTGATTCGGTCTGCATGAAATGAGAGCTCCTATGAAGAGATATCAGCAGCAGCTTGGAGCATTCCTACACAGAAGAATCCCAGAGAGAATACGTTGCATACACATGTCTGCACACATCTGACAAACTCCATCTGGATTTCTTTATGCCCACAAGAGCCGATAGTAGAGATTTATTCTCTTGTCCAACACATTATTGGAATGGCGTCAAAGACACGTGTCTTTATTCCTTAGTGAAATACATGTAACGTAAGCTCAAGTCACCATCATGAGTAGTTTCAGTTCGAGTTTGGTATAAACTGTGGAATTTTATATTTTTTATTGTCATTGTTTGAGTAAACAAATGTGACCTTTGGTTTGACTTTTTGTGTGGAAATGTGTTTTTTTGGATGATTTGTGAGTGTCAATGATTGTGCGTGTGTGTGTGTGTGTGTGTTCGTGTCTGTGTGTGTGTGTTTGTGTGTAGGAGGGAAATGAGAGAGAAAAACAGTCAGAGGCAGGATGAACCAAGGCATGAACACATATGTATGTTTTCATAGTGCAAGTCTCTTATTGAAAGGATTCATCTTGGCATCTCCTCTCTTGGCATTCAGGTTCCTCGTATATCTGTAGATTATCATACTTCAGGAAAGACTCGGTCATAAATTGTACATCTAGTAAATAACAGTAAACCTCTGCGTGCATTGCCAACATTGATGAGCAGAAAATGGGATGAGCAGCATTAGGAGACTATAAATCCCCACATCTGAAGGATTATGGTTATTCTCACAAACGTTTGTCAAATAGAAATGTAATTACATGGTGAGTATGAAAATCAGCAAACGATCATTTTCCACTTCTACATGCAGTTTCACAACTTTTTTTTTCTTTTTGGGAGAAATAGATAAGTATTGATCCGACAGATTCTTTCACCTGCTCATTTCCAGTAATATTTCTGCATTAAATATTATACTTCATTTGAAACTCCTACTTATTTCTAACATGTGCAATAACTGGAGTGTGCAGTATTTTCTTTTCTTTTTTTAATAAATTGAAGGTGTATTGACAGCAGCCCTGCCTTTAATCAAACAATCTTGTTCTGATTGTTCTGAACGTCTGAATTGTTTGGGGAGATGTGAATGCACCTTCGAACTCTGGTGCAGATCAAAGAATCAACCTCTGCCCCTACAAACATCAGTCTCTGCTCACTTCAAGTCAACCCAAAATAGCAAGGTTACACTGCTGGATACCACACATGTAAATAGTGGAAATATGGAGACTCTGACATTTATCTGTATCTGGGATTTACCCATCTGTGATGCAGCGCCACCACAGGTGGAACAGGTGAATGTTGAATGATGCAGCCACCCCCCCAATCCACAATTGAGTCCCCAGTCGAGCCGAGTCTACTGGACTATTAGTAAGTGAAAACGACCTGAGTTAGAATCAGGAAAGGGTGCTTTGTGTCCTTTGGTGCCTTGTTCCGTATCCACGAGGCTGGCTGCCCAGTAGACAGCAATGATAATAGCAGCTTGTCTCTCCCTCCAGCGTTGACCACAGTATCCAGTTGACAGCGAGCAGCAGCAGCAGCTCGGGCGGAGGATGTTGTAAATACGCCAATGGAGGCCAATGCCAGTCTGAGACATGGTGCAGCTGCCTATCACATCATTGGGAATCAGTTATTTAGCAGCAGCTTGACCTACATTCGGAGCGGTGCATAGGGAGGACCACCTCAGTGTGTGAATGTTTCTATTCAAGGCTGATAGCTGAGGATTTAACTGCTGTGCACTGTGTCAAAGGGGTTCACATCGTCCTCCTCTTCTTCGGTGGTAGAGACTCATTGAGTGGGTCAGTGGTGCTTCTTGGAAGAACTTCTTCCCCCACAGGTTATGTAATGCCAGAAGTCAATGATAAACCATTGCATCCGACCTCCACGACTCAATAGGTTTAAATATTTTGCCCTTGCAAGTCACTTGCATGTATTTGACAAACTATGATCAAAGCTGACAAATGAACTCAAACTGTGTCATGACGGCAGGATAAATTAGGAATCATCATTTGGTATGACGTTAAAATTATTATTAACGTGGCGACATAATAATGCTTATCATTTCAAAAAGATGAAAAAAATAAGTCAACTGGATTTTTATTTGTTTTCACTCTTACATGTTTACGTCTCGTTCGTTGACTTACACTTGCACATGCATCTGTTACGACACCAAAATAGTAATTATACATAATTGTCTTGTAAATGTATTGTCAAGATTATTTTAAGTATATGGTGTGTGTGTGTGTGTGTGTGTGTGTGTGTGTGTGTGTGTGTGTGTGTGTGTGTGTGCTGTAATCTGCTGTAAAATTCAAAGTTTGCAATGGTCTGACTATCTGTGGTCCTGATGATGTTTATTAGCTGTACTAAGAGGGATTCATTTAATAAATGAATCAAAGTAAGGTAACTAATTCCATTTGATTTGTTCTCGACTGTTTCGAATGTTTCATGTGTCAGTGTTAGAACTTCCAGCCGCATCAACATTGACTACTGTCAAACTGCTTTAAGATCACAATTAAGATCATTATCATTCATTCACACACTAAACTAATATTATCAAACAAACTGTATAGACAAGGTTGAAGAGATTGC
>CAAKHB010003040.1:28242-44509 GCA_901007665.1 Aeoliscus strigatus | reverse complement strand
GAACTTCCAGCCGCATCAACATTGACTACTGTCAAACTGCTTTAAGATCACAATTAAGATCATTATCATTCATTCACACACTAAACTAATATTATCAAACAAACTGTATAGACAAGGTTGAAGAGATTGCTCAGATAGAACTAAAATTGTTCATTAATATTTAATATTTAAGTAATTTATTTACACATTTGTCTCAAGTAACAACATTACATAACTGTGTCGTGTTGCTGCTTTTCTCCACCACAGTCATCGTGTTTGCAAACAGTGTCTACTGCGTCCTCACTGACGATGGTGAACAGTGACAGAAGAGCATATGACTCTGAGCTGGTTACAAACAAGAACATGGAGGAATGTGATGATAAATTTGAAAGGCAGTTTGACTGGCAGAACCACACAGCTTCTCTCTTAACTGACTGCTAGAGGGTTTGAATAATATTCAGATTTACCACTGTCAATGAACCACTGTCTTTTCCTCTCGGCACACCCAGTTGGAGCCCATGTAGCATTGTGACGTCTCCAGTCCACATGCATTCATCCTCATCATCACAGTATTCCAGCCACAGGGGTGCTCTGCGCATGGGCCATCGCACACATGCAAAGTTTAACAGTAGTTTGATTCCAACAGACGTACATTATAATAGTGTTAAACATTGTCACAGCTCTAATGTACACACTACTTCTTCTCATATGAGCAGTATTACAGCCTGCAAAGAGACTAGAAGTGTTGCCAAAGGGACACGTGAATCTAATCTTGAAGCACACAGTGATTTGGCAGCGATCGAGCAGACCTGTGTCCTCAGGTAGGACAGTACCGCCTAAGGAGTTCATCAGGGTTCAATCAAAGTCGGCCCTGAATGGTCTTAATAGTAGAAAACTCTGTAAAACACACATTTGGCTTACAAGCATGACTGTAGTTGTTGCAGGATATTATCCGGTCACTGCTAAAGCAGCATTTGGGAACAAAATGTACTAAAATGAAATAAGAAATACAAATCTTCTACTTGAGACAACAACAGACCCTGAAATACACCATAATGTCCATTGGTCTGTCTGTTGGTCCATCTATCCATCCATCCATCCTCCTGGGGGACACTGAGCCCGTACCCACCACAGACACGATATCAGATAAATAGAATAGAATTATATAAGTTATGGGCTGAATTTATCTGTAAAGGATGTGCAGGAGAGAATGAGGGGAAACAACTTGCATCATAAAATCTAGTAATCACATTTTAAAAAGGCCTTACATCAGATGAACTAGATGATTCCACACGCTCAGTGCAAACATGTCCATGCTGCTACTTCCTGTTCAGGCTGTATTCTAAAGAGTTAACATACAAGTGAAGACAAACTGGGGCTGATGCCAGATGCTGACTTTGGTACCCTGGCTAATCGCCAGTGACTCGCTGAGGAACGACTTTCAGTTGTCAAGAGAAAACAGGTCTATTCTTAGACGTATCTGCTGTACTTGAGACAATTCATGTTAGATCTCATGCTGGAGAGTGCACACGCCAGCTGAAAAGGATTCTTCAGAAATTAAGACGGAAAAGAGGGAAGACAGAAAGATGCCGATCATGTCTCCAGGTAGATTGGACCGAATGAAACATTCTGGCCTCAGCAGCTGGCAGCTGTCCGAGCTGCGCTAACCAATGACTCAGCCAGTAACCGCCCCCCCCAATACTCCTGATTAGACCTGAATACACACGGTTAGCCAAAAAGGCTTTTATTCACCTCCTCCGCCGAGACGTGCTACTGATCCTTCAGTTGATCTCTGCATCAGAAGTAGAGATATTTATACTCCTGTTCTTGAGACAATCTAACCTGGAAATCCAGACATACTGCCAGCAAATGCAGCAGGTCCTCTGCAGGTCTGGACACCAACCCTTGGAGCTCATGGAGCAAAATAAGTTTGGCCCAGTGCCACGGAGCCATGTGAGCCTTCAGTCCATTTCCATTCCATCGCCATCTCTCCATCAAACTCTTCCACTCGACTCCAAAACACACTCTGCTACTGACTCATTTCTTTGACAATGTCACCTTGTCCGTTGCTCTGATTGGTCAAGGCACTAGCCAGTTGCATGCAGTGGTATTTTGATATCGTTACCCTGAGAGCATAATTGCCTGAGTCATATTTTGGCCAAACTGTGATATTTGCCTGACTCCCTCAATTTGAATCAAATGTATTCATTTATTTATGAAAATGTTAAATATGCAATTATGCTATTAGAGTAACGATATGCATCCGCTGGTGCTGCCCGTGGATTTGAAGGTCGCTCGTTGCCAGAACCTACATCTCTGAATGAAAGTTTAATGACTGTGCCATTGGACTCTTCATCACACAGCGCAGACAAGCAGACTTTGCTTTGACAATCACTGAGGCACAAACTGTTGCTGATTATGAGACTTTGGTGGAGGAAATGGAAATGACCAGAAAGATGTTTCTTTTAAATATAATTCAATGTAAATATTGCACTCACGATGCATTATCTGTGGTACATTTACATTTGTAGTTGCTCATGTAGCAGACAATAAGGAAGAGGATCTGTGAGGGGTTGTTGGCAGAGCGGATTCTTCAGTGGATGATAGAAGAGTGACGGCCATGTTGGCTGTCCAATTTGTAACTGTGGAATTCACAGTTTGCTTTGAAATTTCACAAAGTTACAGTATTGTAACCCTACTGAGCTGCACACATTGCATCACACACTTCCTCCTGGACATGCAGGAAATGTATTTTACATCATTTGAAATATGTTTGGATGGCAGGTGAACTTCGATGACCTGTCTCAAAGGCTTGCTTTCACAGTGTAACGAGATTCCACAGTCACCATCAGTGGGGAGGGACCTGAAACTCACCCCCTCCCTCATGTGCGTCAGTGACCCAACATCAACTCACTGTATTTTCCAGGTGAAAGACGAGTGGTTTGCGTTCCACTTTCATCACAACATAGGTGAGGGTAAAGGTTCGTAAAGGCCCGTTCATTGGCCACAAGAACCGACAAACAACACACTCTGTGGTGTTCCATATACAACTACACTGGAACAACGTTGACGTTAGTGACAAATACAATAGTGTTGAACGAGTTGTTGAAATGAACAAAGACCTTAGCGAAAAAACTGTTTATAGCTAAACTGTGCCTCACTTGGGGTCCTCTGAGTTGGACCAAAGTCTGAGACAGGACTTTGGGAGGGTGTTCCACTTCCTGACAGAAGCTTGGAAAACGACTCGGACTGCAGGTGGAACGTACTACAAGTAGCAGAACTCCCCACGAGTCAGTTTAGAAGCTTCTCGAAGGAGCAGTAATACGTCCTATTGCCTACGATTTGACCCAGCATGATTGGGAATGTTGAGTGCTGCGTTTCCATGAGTGAGTCAGTCTGTTAGGTCACTGATGGCAGAAGGGATATACTTAAAGCAGCAGTCACAGCCAAAGCCGGATCACACATGTCCATCCGATGAACGCTGTTTTACCACAGAAAATCAGTTTACCATTACATTTTGGGCGGCCGCTTAATATTTTAAGTCTTGTAATTCTTTCTGGACTATTTAATTCTGTTTTGTGAGCAGATGCACATACTTAAAGCACAATATCTAATTCAAGTACAAATCCATTGAGCCTGATGGACAAACAAGCCTTTTATTATGGAAGGTCCCTTTAAAGTCTTTTATTGTCTCACTAACCGCAGCTCAGTTTATTTAATGGCACCTTTGGAGTTCAGCGGGAATAAACCAGAGATGTGGAAGTTAAACAGAGGAGTCAAGAAAGACAAAGGTTATTTGTCCAGCTCCGGCTGTAAACCGCAGAGGGCACCTGGTTCAAGCAGCCAAATTCATAATTTTTCTTCACCACTTGCGTTGACTTTTACTACGGCAATAACTGTAGGAAACAAGTCCCCAGTGTAGTTCGTCTTAGTCCCTTGACAGTTCCAGAGAATAGTGGATCACACACACATGCACGTGCACACACTCTCCTCGGTTCTATTCTGAGCATTGTTGTTCATGAATCTAATGAACAACTGAGTCTAAGTCCTCTGAAGTAGTGTGCAAAGTTCAGATGTTGAATTAGACAGTACAGTGTTTTCAGCTAATCTTCCTATTAAAACAGTGAACAAACGGTGCCTGATTGTGTCCGGAAAGAAAAACATAACCTTTTAAAAAAGACGTGGAATGCAGTGGTGAAGCTTAAGCAAAGCAGATCCACTGAAAAACTCAATCCTCGTCTGCATCAAATCACTTGTAAGTACATTCATCTTGTGATCCAATAATAATCATCCCCGGACAACATATTTAACAATAGATGTCCTCTTGTTCCTTTATGCTTTAGTGGATCAGGGATTTTCAAGCAGGGGCTTTGAGTCGCGCGTGGTGACTGACGAGGTGTCGACTGGTGCAGCTGCTACAAAAGGTTTAACAAAGCTAAAGCACAACTGCCTTCATTGATTCATCCATTCTGCTCGTTACTCAATATTTATCTGCACTGTAATGATCGTAGTTTGCTTAAAATGAATTTCAAGTATTGCTTTACTTAGAATAAGTCAGTGTGTTTTATTTGTTTGTCAAATGATAGTTACTGCTTTAGATTCATTATGACATTTAGTACTTTTGCAACCATAGTCACACAGAAATGAATGAATGAAATTCATTATCTTTCAGTGATGAAGCTGTGTAGCAATAAAAGGAACATTATATCGTGATTTTATGTTTCCAAGGGGACACAATGATTGAGCAAGCTTTGTAACATGTTGCTGGAAGTATACGTTGCTGCTGGGACTGATATTATAATAGATACTGAACTGAATTAAAACTGAGTTGGTGAAAGATCCAATTCAAGTCATCATGTACAGACTCAGTGGGCTTAACTGGAAAGTACAACTACATGGCAGGGTAAAAAAATGTGACATCTCCTAGGAGGAGTGTACACTGAGAGAACAGAGCAAGTCCTCGGATTGACCCCAAGTGGACCATACGCTGTAGAACAAGTTGAAGCAGAAACACACATCATGACTGACAGAGCCACGGTTACCCACCCAATAAACGAGTGTTGAACAGAATCACGATTGGCAGTGTCAAAAGCAGCACTTAGAGTCAGGAATTCCACCAAGTGAGCTGGAGGAGACATTAATATGAGCCATTAACATATCACGGATGCAATAGAGGAGAAGCAGCTGCGAATGTCCTCCTGTGGGTGGTCAACGTCTATCTATATTCTATTGTGGTATCTCCAGAAGTGTTAATATTGGCACATGATGCACTTTCATCCCATTTGATTGATATTGTTCTGATCCAACATGCAAAGCTGAGGCGTCTACTTGAATCCACAAAGTGGCTGAAACGTAATAAGCACTCTGTCCTAATTGGAGCCTTGATTCCATTTCAAAGAGAGTAGAAAATATGTAAGCACTCTTGCTTAAGGCTTTCATCTTGCATATAAATCACTCTGGCTGAAACATTTCAGGTCTTGGGGCGTGTACTGGATCACCAGCCAGGCTGCATTAATGACAGTGCTGTGCCACGAGCGAATGAAGTTAATTCCAAATATTCCAAGAGCAGATAAAATGTTGGAGGCTGATTTTGAATCCTCTTTGTGGTCATTGCCTTCTCTCCTTTTCCATTTTTGCCTTGTGTGTCTTCACAGATACCGCCACAGCTGAGTGCTCTGACGGTGTACAGGTGTGAGCAGTCAGTACTGGATTACTGCCGCGCTCACCTGTCACTGCACCTCAACTTAGGCACGGAGTCCACCACGCAGGAGCTGGCAGATCCACAGTCAGCCGGGTACCAACTAGGCCGAATGTCAGCCCTCCCCGCCGAGCCTGTGTCGCCTTGTCCCCAGACGCACCCCGTCCACCAGTGAGCCGCGTTCGCAGTGAAACTCTGTGTCCAAACTCTTGTGTGTCTGCTGCACACAATCAGTGAATCTGTCAAATAAAAACTGTTTGGGAGGAAACTGGGACTGGCAAAGAAGCAAAGGACAGCGTGAATGGACTGTGCAGCATCCTGGAAGCAGGGTAACAAAAAAGGAAATTATTTTAGGCCAAATACAAAGCGGCACCGTGAAAGTGAAGCGATGGTGAACTTCTGACCTGCCAGACCCTCAATTAGCAAAGTAGGCTGAACGGCAGCTTGACTTTCCATGTTCTGCTCTGCCACTTGAGGAATATTGAGGATAATCATTTAATGATTTGTTAATCGTATTAAACATATTTTCCTCCTCGTCTGAGCGCCTCTGCTGTGTCAAGTTAAGTGATGAAATGCTACAAACAGAGCAGGGGCGCAGCATGGTAAGCAGTTGAGAAGCAGAACGAACGGAGGATGAGCAAAGCTAAAAAGGTTTTCTGCAGTTTGTCCTGATCACACTGTCAGTCGCAGGTCTCTCTCATGAACTCAAAGTCCCCGCAGAGTTTACAGCTCAACAAATCAGTCTCAAATGACGAGACAGAAACAAATAAGTTAGAAGATAATGGTCAGTAATTGTCAGATCAGATGTACAGCCACACATCCTGTTGGCAGAAAGAATCATTTACATGACTGCTTTTGATTATCATGATGATCACATTATAATTCATTTAATTGTGCCGACAAATAAACAGATAAACAGAAGATTGGACATTCACACATTTACTTTTATTAACCAGTTAAATCCCTCACTTTCATTTGCTGTTCTGTTTTTTTTTAATGTGTTCAACGAATTATCCAATTGTGCATTCATATATCTACTGTGTATACTTTTCACAAGGTGTTGCATCAGTGTATGGTAAATAAACTGTGGTAAATGACCAATAACAGTGTAATTCATCATGATCAGTGTGCTCAACTTAAACTATGTTGTTTTTAGACCGGACTGAGTTCAACTGAACAACACTGTTGTTTCATCCTCCATATTCACATATGTTCAAATTTCAAACCAAAGCTCAATGTCAACAAACAGTAAAACATGTACAAGTACACAAATATGTGAGCAAAAAACTCCATTTACCCCTTTAATAATTATCAACATGTTCTCCGGTGACTGTTTGCGTCTGAAACACTGCATACGGGGAAACAGAATGCCTCGTTAATATCCCAGACACACACACAGAAATCCTCATGTTTCTTTCTATATAAATAGTGAGAATGTAGTGGGGAAAGCTAATCCCCAGCAGCAACTGTCTAATTATTGCCTAGCAACAGTAACTAAGCACAGGGAGCGCATCAGGATTTGGACTTTGCACCACGTCTCAGTGTAGTTAGAAAAGAGAGACGATCCTCTTTAACTTGAACTTTTGAAGGTGTGTCTTTGTGTCCAGCCCTTACAGAAGCATGAACACAAGATGGAGAAAGAATCGGATCTCCCAGTTTGTGATACAGTCTACAGCACGTCTGCATCCATGTGTTTGAATTCATCAGATCAGTTTATTGTTTATTGTTCCTCTTAATTGTTTTATTTTCCATGTAAAGGAAAAGAATTTCTGGTAAGACGGATTTCCAACATTATTTCCAATTTTTAACGTTCCTGTGTCTCAAGGGTTCCCACGACTTTCCTACAATTTGACACAGCAAGTTATAATGTGTTCTACTTGCAGCCAATGTCAGATTGCATCACGACATAGTAGGTCTGAAAAAATCTATTCTTGAGCCAGTTGTTAAACAACACATAACCCAGTGTGACGGACAGGGACGGACAGGCTGGACCTAAGAATGCAGAGGTCAACACAAGGAGGTTGAGGTAAAACAGGACCGCTCAATGCTAAGTGTGAGAAACAGCACAATCAGCACAGGACAAAGTTGAACGCATGGAAGGAGAAGGCGATTCACACGGCACAGGAGAAACACATAAGGGCAGAAAAAAAACTTAACAGGATGTGAAGGACTAACCAAAACAAAATAGACAGAGAGAGAGAGAGAGAGAGGGAGGTGATTAAATGTCTCACAGCGTCAACATGAGCCCACACTCTGACTGAATTCAAAAGTGATGGCACCATCATATCATCAGTTAAAACCCACACAAACTGAACTGGGGCCAACCATTCCCCCTGAGGAAGGAACACACATTCCTTCTGAAACAGAATCAAACCTAAAGCAAGATGAATGCACACACAAAGCACACAATTCGCTGATCTGTTAAAGCCATCAACAGGTTGGTGTGAAGAGCCACTTCAGGGGACTCCAAGGACAAGCCTGTTGAAAAGACAACCCACAGAAAGGAGCTGGGGAATTTTCTGCCATAAAGCTCTTTATCAGACAATGCTATCCAGCTGGCACAGTCCCAAAACCAACATCCCAAATCACAGCCAAATGGTGGAAAATGCTTTACCCTCGTCCACTAAATCCATCAGGAGGCATATCGCGTCCGAGGCAGAACAAAACGAAATCCTCCATCCTTCCATCTCCTAAATCCAAGCCGTTCACAATCGTATCACGAGTGTGTGGCAGAACTGTCTATTAGCATCAGCAGGAAACTAATTCAAGTGTAGAACTCCAGGTTTCACTCTATCAGTGCTTTGTATTTTTCTACTTTTGTAGAATGCTACGACAATGATTCTTCACAGCTGGCTCATCCCAGGGACTTGCCGCAGTGTTCTAAAGAAGTCTTTTGATATCGCTGACATGCAATCCACACTCCTCCAAAGGGGGAGGGCGGACTTTGACTGCAAGAGCCGGCTCCCTGAGAGTCTACAGGTCAAAGGTCAAAGGCTAGACCTAACATCCTTAACCTCGCTGCCTCCAACACGCCGATCACAGCTGCGATGGACTTCATTGCACTTGACCAGTAGTGTCATATCTAGGGTCAATGTCATAGAATCAAAACAAGTAACGTTGTTGAGGGATTTGGCCGACAAGTAACGTTAGCGAAGTTAGCTAGCGAGTTAGCTTCTTACCGATCGAGGAGAAAAAGTCGCCATTTCCGTGTGCGCATTTGATGCCAAGGAAATCCTTTCTATGAGTCCATCCAGCATCTGCTTCTCCAATATCGACTCTGGTTTTTGATCTTCTCTGGTCATTCTACCTCTGTGATTTATAACTCTGGGGCTGTGAAGCTGCTGATTTGAAGACTTCCTCTGTTCTGAGCACAGTATGTCAGCTCACAATGAACCAATCACGATCGACTTGTAAATGTAAACAAACACACTGTTGAACCCGTCAAAAATAGAGAATAATGAATTTACACAATATATATTGTTTTTCAGGAAAAGCTACACTTTCATTCTGTGACCCTCTAAACTCACTTTGGACGCATTATGATTTTTAAATATAGCTTTTAATCAAAATAATACATGCAGCACCTTTAATAATAATATGATAATATGTCACAAAAATAAGAATGCTGAAATCAAAAGAAGTGATATATTTTTTTTTAAACAAATATCCCAAGATCATGATCAGTCTGACTCAATTCCCTCGTCCCAGGTCTGAAGTGATGCTTGACAATCTGAGTGCATTAGACAGGAACATTGTGTTCTGTACATTTGTACCTCATTTTTCAAGGAACCCTCAATAACAGACATTTTGTAAATGTGTCGCCTGTGTTCATTTGTTAGAAAAAAAAAGAGGACAAAAATAGGCTGTACAGGAGATTTATCTGCTTATGACAACACATTCTGACACATGACGGATTCATGCTGCTGGAGGATTTACTGCTCTGCAGTCGCACACACACCAAGCAGTTTAACAACACTGATAAATTGCACACTGCACACACTTTCAAGTGTTTAGAATAGCACTAGGGGAAAGAATCAGGAAGGGAATGTGTGGCAGATGCAACAGAATAGCATTAAGACCTTCATGTTAAAATGCATGTACACGTACAGGCCGATGTGTCATGATACTTCAGTCACTCACCATTTCTGTATCTGGACCTAACAAGTAAGAAAGTAATTACCACCCACGGCACACCTCACGTTGGCTGTCTGGAGTTTGCCTGACGCAGAAGGAGTTGATGGCTGTTTCTCACACGTGAATGTGTATGTTATATGGTCGCCGTGCAAAAATCATTTTTTGAAAGGACTGTGTCCACAGCTGCATACCAACGGAACACCCAGCTGTGTGAGACGCTGAGTGGTTCGCTCACACGGATGCTTTCACAGGCTGGATTTAAAAAATGGAAAGTGTCGAGGTCATGGCAAGAGATTCCGAAGTGGTTTGTTATTCACTTGACATTTTATCTATTTGGACAATAAATTGGTCTGTCTGACAATCTGTTGGCACTTTCTTGGAATGCTGGCACAAGCTATTGTCCTCCTCCCCTGAGCTGTCAGAGTGAGCAGACAAACTTTATATGATGTGGGTTTTAGATCCTCTCATTTAGTCCCATTGATTTAATCAAGGGATCTTATTTCTGTGCAGTAGATGACATAAACTTACATGTTAAAGAACAGTTGAACAGAGGTTTGAGAGGTCATATTTCTTGGGATTTGTTTCTCTGCATGAGCGATACATAAAAGTGTGTGGGCTCTAACTAAAAGATGTGGACTGCTTAAATGTTCTTTGCATAATCTGGCCCATGTTCTACTTGTGCATGCTAGTGGGGTGTGACAAACACAATATGCGCAGGAATATTTATTATCTCAAGTGATTATCACAGTTCAAATGCACACTTTATCATGTTCCTGTACCACAGAATGAGGAAATTTAATTTTGTCTGACCCACAAGGATAGAGGTATTTCAAGTTGAAGGTAAATGATAGATAGCTAGAAATTGTGCCTAGAGCATGATTTATTCTCCTGCATCAAATCGGCGATACACGTTTCCTGCAGCCTAGTGTCGCATGCACCTCCCCAGAAATGTAACTACGTGTCGTGGACCTCTGTCGATGGCAACAACTTAGATGACTGAATTTGTGGAGGCTGCACATCTACAGTGGAAGACAGTGGAGTGGAGACCTTACTACCAGCTACCTTACCCAGGTAAGGTAGCTTTTTTTTATTTGTTTCCCAGTCTAATGTGTACCACATGACAAGTGGTGCAGTACTCTCCCAGCAGACTTAAATACCCAATGTTCCAGCAGAGGCCACTGTCATTCAGCCAGCCATGTTAAGGTCAAGATCCAACTGGGGTCTGTCATTGTGCGCTCGCTCTGTCATTTCAGAGTTGTGTTGCAGCTGCCGGCAGGAGAGTAGTTGAGAAAGTTTTTGATTTCCCCGGAGAGTTACACTGCTGCTGTGCCCCACTCCAACCTTTACCATCCCATAGTCTCAGTGTGTCCACTGCCACCGCTGCTCGTTTATTTTTATACGAACTATGAACATACAACACCAACTGAATCTTTCAGTAATGACCACAACTTAATTCTGAACACTCAGAGCTCTGTTTAATAAAGTAAAATACACATGCAATTTGGGAAACTCCAAATTGAAATACATCAATATGCCAGTTCAGTTCAGTTCAATTCAATTAAATGAAAAGTGTTTAGAGCACTTGGAGTAGTTAAGGTCAAAGAAGATAAACTAGAAAATCCCTCTTTGAGAAATTGGGTTGTGGGTCTGCCCCCAACGCTGTCCACGTGCCACAGGTTGCACCGAACTTTTGGACTGGAAGAAGAAGATTGATAATAAGTACATTTGTGTTGTGAAAAATGCAACTATTTCTTTTGTATTTCATCTTTTATTAACATTTCTACCTCTATACTGTTCAAGCTCCAAAATTCTCACTCTGCTCCCAGAGATTTACTGCAAAGTTCAGTGTGTCAACAAAAAGCAATTTGAAAAAAAAAATGTTAATGTGAAAAAAGAGATTTGTGTATCAGATGATGTGCCAATAAAAACACATTTGGTTTTGCAAGGAAAATGTAAAAATTCCTTGAAAGCTCAAGAAACATTGGAGCTACACTCTGAGTGTGTTTCAGCCGCTGTCCCTGCTCCTGAGCCTGAGACCTGGATGTCAGTATAATGCATGCATGTCATTTGCTGCTATTTATAGTTTAAGAAATCCATCTTGCTCAGTGCTGCGTTCAATGTTGAAAATGCAAATCAATTATGGTAAACAGTGCCATTGTTAAGCCGACGCAGCACTGAATGGTTCGTATCAACAGCTGAATGCCACTCACTTCACCAGACATGTGAGGAGTATTGTCATATCGCTGCTGTGTGAAGTCAAACATCTCCATCAATCCTCCGCAGTTCCATTCATTGCATTGATCTAATTTCACATTTCAAGATATGAATTTAATAACAGGGCTCGCTCAAATGATATCGATTCTCAAAGTAGTGGTTGTTCTCATGCATAGTAATTACTCTGGTCACCATGTGCTGCTCGGTTCAGAAGCTGGTATTTGGACTGACGAGAAAGGTTGCTAGGCAATCCATTGAGATCTAAGAAAAGGTCTGGATGAGATGTGGCGAAGACAAAGAGCTGGCAGTTGCTGGGTAAATTGCAAGTTGACCAAGTCCTCATCACACTGACATGGGCTGGAAAGAGCTGTGTAAGAGCACGGGGGTGGACTGATAGTGACAGGGGGGTGTGGACAATTATTTATGTTCAGAGATAAATCTAGAAAATCATGCGTGTGTGTGCTTTGATTTTGACTGTGTTTTGACAAGTGAAGGGACTCTCATAATGGGGGTCAGACTATGTAAACAGCTCAAATGTGTTACACTCAAACCACACTCCCCCAGTGACACGGCACAACAAGGCAAGTTGAATATATCTGTCTTTCAATGGAATACACAGGTGTGGCTGTGTGCCTTGCTGAGTGTGTGTGTGTGTGTGTGTGTGTGTGTGTGTGTAGCTGTCATGTCCCTGCAGCAGCAGCACTGCTCAGCATCTCTGCCAAGGCACAGTTGACTCTGCCAGCACTGCCCCTGCATCCCAATGAGCTGCATGCAGGAGACAGCTAATGTTACAGCCTCTTATCATGTGTCCTGGGAGAGGGGCTCAATTAACTCAACATAAGCACTGTCAATGGGGATCAAAACAGATACAGGCCTTTTATTCAACTCTGTCCATAATTACACTTCATGAGAGAGTCACAAAAAGCAGTGTGTGATCAATGTGGCTGATTGCTTTGAAGCCGAATTTCAATGTTTGCCTGTGATCCATCCTTTAATAGAATGAACACAGTGTTGTAGCAGGATGAAAATCATCAACAGGCAACTTGACTTCCTGTTATCGTTGAAGCAGCGGCAGGTGCCAGAGAACCAGGGTTTGTGCTGTGTGACAAGTTGTTCTTGTTCAAAAACAGCTTGTCTTTCTTTCCCCTCCTTCCAAACCGACACAAACCCTGAGGAGGAAACTGGTCCAGGTGATGTGACGAGACGATGGAACAGAATTGTAACAGAGCCTACATCTTTCTAGACATGGGTTTGGATTTCCAATCTAGTTAGTTAAGAACATTAATCCCCCAATCAATTCATTAATTCACCACAATGTAGCACTTTAAACTTTGGTAACAACATCCAGCTTACTGTGTGTGTGTGTGTGTGTGTGTGTGTGTGTGTGTGTGTGTGTGTGTGTGTGTGTGTGTGTGACATCTCTTTCACAGGACATTTCCTGATTATTTTCCTCATAACTGTGAGTCAAGAATCCAACCCAATCCAGAGTGTTAAAGCTGCTGCAGAAACCACACGTGAACAGGTTTAATCAACGACTATTTGCATTTAATCAGGAATGATCTTAAACTGAGGTGACGTTACAATAAATGCAGCTGACAGACTAACTTCAGCTTTGATTGTCATCTGAGAGTCACTCGAGGCAGATAGATCATGGAACTTTGTCTCTCCCTGTCTTTATTGAAGAGTGGGCTGTTTCAGTTTGAGTAGAGCGCTTGATGATTTTTTTTTTTTTTTTTTACCCTGTCCGCTCAAAACTCCTCACTTACACTGGAACATTCCAGTTTTGTTTCAGATTGCTTTGAGTCTGCTCAATCTGGACACCCCTGCTCAAGTTTATTCTTGCGCTCACATGTTTGCAGCTCTCCTGTCTGGTGAAAGCAATAACCACTCTAAACTCCAGGGACCAAGTCACCATGACAATGTGCAATAAATACACAAGTCACTTTATCCACACTGTGAACAATACACTTATCTGTCCACCGATGTTCTTTATAGTGTTGTTTTGCTTTGAAAACATTGCATTAAATACCAATTCATCTTGAACTTATCTTTTTATTGCGTAGTTTTATATGTCTTGTTATCCCTTCTCCCACCACCACTTTTGCATTTTTATCTGTTTCTATCTTAACGTCCTTGTTGTTGTTATTGCTGCTGATTGACTTTGCTGCTGCAACGCTTTAAATTTTCCAGCTGTGAGTCTACAGCCTGTTCTTATCTCATCTTATCTTGCTTTATCTCATCTTATCATATCTTATCGCTCCAATTTCATTGTACAAGTTGTATAGTGACTGATAATAAAAGACTATTCTACTCTATCTTCTCTCACTTCAGATGTTTTATGCACAGAGGGAGGTTTGAGATGAAAGCTGTGCAAGCAGTAATATATCTGAGTGCAAGCATACAGTACACATACACATAGAGTAAATGAAAGTGCACGTGTGGTACATGAGTGGTACATGAGTGCAACGGAGGGATTACAGGAGAAACATGGAAAAAAAAATCTCTGAAATTAAGACAGAAAAACAACATGAGGAAAATCCATGATGGAAATTCTGGGTACACAATTTAAACTAAGGTGTATAACACTTTTATTACTGTGAAAACAGGTAATCTTATATACAATATACAGTATGTATTCATTCTTTGTTTTATCATCATGTTATTAATCATTCAGACATAAATAATGGCTTTCACTTATTTGTTTTGACCTGACTAATTGAAGATATCAAGATATTTAAAATGACTTAAGTGAGTTTCTCATTTAGTTCAGAGTCATGTAATCAATGCAGAAAAAAAGATTGCAATTGAGCAAATGAAGTCATTCTTTCTTTTAATTACTGTGGAGTCTAGACATTAACGTTCAAATCTGTGCAGGATAATACCAAGAACATAAATGCGGTGATGGTGTCCAGAAATTAACTGTTTTCGCATCTATCTTCAAAAGGGGCATCGTGTGTTCCACATCCAACTGATTTATTAGATTGTTTGCCCCACAGTGACCACAAACATGACACATATTTCTGGGAGGCTGAAGACTGTTGACTGGTGCATCAGTGCCACCAAATAATAAATTACATCAGGAGGAGAGCCGGCTAAGACTCCTCACAAACACACAATGTCTGGGGAGTAACAGTGGTACCTAATTTATTTAGAAAATAAACAGTCATCAGTTACATTACTGGAGAGACATGGATACTACCACTATGTGTGTATTACTTCATATTCATCTTTACAATATTTGTTCCATCTGAACCATTTCAACAAAATCCTAGTCTATATGTTTCATGATTCCTTGGTCCTGATTTAGAGTGAATGAATGCTTATGATGTTAGCTGGCGATTTGAAATCAGTCTGACAGTCGTCAGTGTTGATGCCGCTGGACTCATTTGAAACATTTGTAACAGTTGAGAACATTTACAAAACAAATGTCATTAGTTACATTACTTTGATAAAGTCATTGAAATAGTTACACTTATGTTTGGAACCAATTACATTTACATTTGTATCAATCTGGTTTGTTGGAAAGTTTCCAACATACCAGATTGACACCAGCAGCTGTGCATTTCATTTTAAAGTTCTGCCTTTCCTCTCACTGTAATAAGGGAGATACTGACTGTTGTGAGCAGTTATGGGCCACAGGAACCACAACAAGGAATAAATTGTGTAAAGACGCCATGGTGCTCAGGGGAACTGCAGGGCCAGCTGATGATTACAAGTGCATCTGTCATACAAGCTCCCCCATCAGCATTACACTCTGTCACTGCATCAGGGTTCATATATTAATAGTGATTGTGGCAGTTTTAATGTTTTTTAAGTGGGAGGTCAGGTGTCCACCGCTGGTTTCTGCTTTTGACTTTATTAAACCACCATTTAAACATGGAAAGTGACTTCATTGATATTTATGCTGCTTTCAACATTCAGGTTTCCAAAAGACAAAAGAAAAAAGTGTATAGTTCACGCAAAAAAAATGAAGCTTTTCATGCTATTCTCGGATTTCTAATCCATCAGGTGGATCAGATGCAGGATTAAAAGAAAAACAGCCCAAACTAAAAAAAAATAGCAATTTTCTTTTTTCCACACAGAGAAGAGGTAAAAGTTTTATCAGGAGATAAAAGTGGCTTGTTACATTAAAATGTTCCTACGCAGTTGACACAGAAGATCTCACACCTGTCGGCTACAGAGATCACCCACACAATCTGTGCGTTTGTCAGTCTGCCCCGAGTCACAGCTCATCGAGTTCCA
>CAAKHB010003040.1:12297-27123 GCA_901007665.1 Aeoliscus strigatus | reverse complement strand
GCCAGTCCAAGCCCATACTGGTTCTATAAGAGCCGCCTGCTGCTCCCAGCCTCACTACCACACAGCAAAACCCACTGTCTGTGTGTGTGTGTGTGTGTGTGTGTGTGTGTGTGTGTGTGTGTGTGCCTTTCCGTTTCATGTGTCTCCTCTGAGTGTTGGCCTTGAATAAACAGCAGTGTTTAGTGCAGGGATAACAGGATCTACAGACTAAATGCGTCTCTTCTTAAAATTAAATCAGCTCAAACTGCTGTTTATGTGAGGAGAACGACTCCTTACATCTGCAGTTCCTTTCTTTAAGTCGACTTCAAGTCTTAAGGAGACTCATCCGGTCATGGGGCATCACACAAAATATGTGGAAATATCGTGGAAAAAATTGGATTATTTTTCAAGATGGGATTCTTTTCAATTTAACGTACTAATAATCCATTTTGATATGTCTTTCAGTGGGACTACAAGTGCGGCTGAAGATTTGGGAAGAAGATCACTTCCACAGGGACGCTGCTGTTTGTCTTACTTCTGTGACACGGAAACGTGAAGGAAGGGAAAATGAAGATCGTAAACGTGAATCACAAGTCATAAAGTTTTAACTCCTTGGAAGTGAGAGGCCGGATGAAACTCGGGGGAGATTAAGAGAGATTAAAAATGCTTAATACCTGGCAGCTCGTCATTGGGCAGCTTTCCATGAAGCAGTGACACGAAAGGTGACTTTGACACAAAGAGCAAAGCGTCTGTCATCTGGGAGCAGGCTTTTTATTTCCTCCCCAGTTCTGTGCAAAATAAGTCAGGAACATCTAAAGCTGTGGTTTATGTAATATAAAATCCATGCAGATAAAACATCTCGTTTGTGCAATCTGACCAGACAGTAGGAAAATAATCACATTTTACTGACTATTACAAGTGCTGCAATCAAAAATATTTTGGCATCCAGCATCACTAATATTCATAAATACTTGACAGATAACCTCGCTCACCCACATGGACTCCAGTGTTCAACATTGTGAGACAAGTATGAAATGTTTTTTTTATCTGACGTCAGGTCAGCTGAGGACATGGTGTTTGCCTGTGCCAGCGCTGTCCAGGTGACGTTCAGCTTCCTAACTCATCATGTGTGATGACAGGCAGAAATAATTCTCCAATAAAGCTGAATGTACTCACTGCTGTTTGTCCACAGCAAATGGGCAGTAATATAAGGTTTTATTGTATCATAGTTTCAAAGCAGTCAGATCGAGTCTATGTCTTCATTCCCTTGGTGGCGTGTTCAGTCATGTGACCAGGAATGAACGTCCATTGTCCCCTTTTCGGAGACACATCTGACTCAAATGTGTTTGATGGGTGGAAGGAGACGTTATTTTATCTTTGTTTAAGAAACCAGTTCAAGTACAAAGCATCATTGAACTACGCTCTTTACGATTTTTGTTTTTAATCATTCCTGTGGACATACATACATTCATCTTTTTGGGGGTTTATGCTCTTGAATGTGGAAAAAAAATCTAAACAAGTAAGTAACTAGTTACATGTAAAGGCGTTAAAATAGACATAACTAAAGAAAAATATGTGTTTAAATTATGTAAATATTCATAATTACAATTGTATTTACATCGCGACAATTTGTGCAAAATCCTGGTTTACATGTTTTTTATCATTTTTTTGTCCTGATTAGTTGAATGAATGATAATGATGAGAAATGACGTGTTTTGTGATTTTAAAAGCAGTTTGACAAGTCAGTGTTGATACCACTGGAAGTTCAGGCACTGACACATGAGACACTGATATATTTTAAAGTCAGAAATAATAAAAAATACTAATAATACTAATAATAATAAAATACTAATCTCACCTCAACACTGAAACAGTTGGAATATTCATTCAACATTTAGAAGACATCACATGTAATTCAGTAGTAATTATAGTCACACTACTATTACATTGTAAACATGGGAACAGTAACGACACGGACAGGCAGCGTTCTAAGCAGTCACACACTAAAATCCAATTATTCATCCAAAGGTTTCATTGACCAGGGTGCAGACAGTCCGTGTTCACTTTGCCCCCTCGATGCTCTTCCCTTGAATTAAACGAGATTCTTAAATTAAAAATATAGGAAAACATTTAGGTGAGTTACATCTATTTTCGTACAGTGAGAGCGGAGCGTATATCCTCCTCTAAGTGTTTTCAGGGGACAAAAATCAATAGCTCTTTCGCTGACTTTCTGTCACGTTGATGGAGGTGGTTGAGTACAGGTGCGCTGGTAGATCAAGTTGGAAATCAATCAAATCTGAAGCATTCCATCTGAAAGGGGAGAGGCGCGGCACGCTGAAGGGAGCAGGGAGTCAATTTTGGAACTCAAAAAGGTTCTGTCATGTTTGAGGAGTGTGTGCCACCTTGTCGGGGAAGGTAGGTTGACTATAAAATGTTACATTATTTAACACACCTCAATAAAATGATCTGTGAATGTGAATAAATCCTTTTAATTGCTGCATCAATTACAAAGACTGAAACGTACATACTTTAACATCTTTGCGACAGACCTGAGTTGGAAATAAAGAAGTGAGACAAGATGGAAGATGACCCTGAAAATAAAAGCATCACAGCATCTTTGACTCCTTTCAGCGCCCATACACAGAATCTATTTCTGTCACAAGCAAACATCCAACGTGAATCAGGATAGTTTCATTATATTACTTGACATTACTTCCAACAAGCGCCGGCAATGAGCTGCACCGGCACGTCCACACTGACAGAGTTACATTTTCAAACTGGTGAAATGAGATGGACGAGGCCCCTGAGCCAGATTCTGTCAACCACCAGCAGCAAATCTGGACATCAAGTTTCATTTACGACCACTGATTGTTGGGTTTTGATCAACAACTGACCTGAGAGCACGCAGATGCAATAAGAGAGGGGAAGACATTCAAGGAAACACACAGTTAGATAAGATAAACCTTTATTAGTCTCACAGTGAAGACATTTACAACGACATCATTTACGGTTAAGAAACAAGTTAAGTTGTCTGTGTTGTGTTTGTGCTAGTTGTCAGTTGACAAACTACAAATTGTGTAGTATTCACATACAACTTCACCGTAACCACATTCCCACAACAAATCAAACAAAGTTGTGTGTGTACACGTCATTAACATGAGGAAAAGACCCGAGTGATGGAAAAACACTAAAACACAGTTCCAGACATACTGACATACTGACGCCATCTTGGATTCCCTGGTTAGGAGGGTCGTGGTGGGGTTGGGGTTGGGGTTGGGGTTGGGTAGTTCAGACGATTTGAGTACGAACACATGCACACACTGATGACGCAGCATCTGGATTCAGCTGAATTGTGGAATGGAACCTGGAGGCTCATAAACCCTCACGACTCAACCGACAAGTTCCTGTTGGGAGGTCAGCACTTGATTAGACTGATTTCTGTATCAGGAGGCTTTAATAGCTCCACATCTGTTCACCTGAAAAAAACAGCAAACCATAATCTCACACCTGCTGCTGGCGTTCGCTCACTCAGCTGCAAATGCATGTCCACCCATCGTGATTCAACGTCTGATGCCGAACATTTGCTCTACGCTGAAGGAGAGAAAGCGAAAGCCTGTTTGGTCAACACCTTGAGAGATGAAAAACCCTCTGCAGCCACAGAAGCAACAGTGCATGAAATGTAGCTGTCCTCCTTTAGAGCCCTAAAAATTAATAATATGTTTCTGAGGCAATCCTGTTAGCGCTATCTAATCCGACTCAGACTGGCTGACTTGAAGACAGGTCTCAGAAGCAGACTGAGGATTAGCCGGCTAGAATCTTTCAGACGCAGCTTGTGCCGGTTGCAGAAAAACATGTCAGTCTGTATGAAAAATAAAAAACAGAAGTGCAGTCAATGATAGTCAGCAGCAAAGATCTCCGTTGCTCTCTAACACGCATATGATGAGAGGATGGAGAACAATAAGAGGGCTTTCTGAGGAATATCAGGGTTTGATGTTTAACAGCATGTTTACGTCTGCTCCTCATGCCCCTGTGGGTATTAGATATTTCTGTGCTGCAGATTGAGATTCACTTTTCAATCAGCTTTGCCTGCATGTCTGTCTGTCGTCCAGTGCAAAGCTGCAGAGGATCACACTCATTTAACCATCGAACATCTCAGACTAAAGGTGGCACAATAGAGTAAATAAAGTAAAGTGAGTTCATTGCTCTGCTGACACTGTCTTTCACTCAACAGATTTATACGTCATCCGTGTTTGGGAGTTAATAGTAAATATTATGTAATTTAATTACATAACCATAGACAAATGAGTAACCAATAACAATTACTTAAGGAAATAGTCATGATTACAATTTGTGGTACATCTGAATAATGCATGTCTATATGTTTAATCGTATTATTGCTGGGGTCCGTTCAACATTTAGAAAAGTCCTAAAATGGAATTAGAATTACTTACATTACATAGTTACACTGCTGTTACAGTTTAAACAGGTTAAAAAGGTTCCTGAAGTGTCCTTGAGCAGGAGCCCTAACTACAACAAAGTTCCACCGATGCAGCTTAGTCCAAAAAGGTTGGAGATGCACGTTTTGGGACCAGAAAGTCACCATACCAAACCTCGCACGGATGTCACGGGAATCCCAGAAAAACCAGCTGGCCACAGTTGTGTGCCTGTCTGTCTGTCTGCACCACTCACGAATGAATCCAGCTGCTGTGTTCCCGTTTCCTTCCTGCACTTTTGCCGCCTTCATCAGAACGTACAACACATCAAATCAAAGGTAATTGAGCATTTACACCATTTGAGCGGTATCAGCTGAAAAGCCATCACCACTGCCGCACACTGAATGACCACATTAACTGTCAGCATTATGTCAGAGTGGCTTCTTCTGGGACGGCGCACACCCTACGTTCATGGTTTGAAACCTGTAATAGAAAATACAAAACAAGCCCTTCCATTTATTCATTTATTGGGGTGTTTTCCGTGATCAAATATTAAAGAAGCAGAACATCTGGCAGATCACGGCAGCTATACAACGATCCAGTTTGGTGATTTGCGCTGAACATTGTGATTACAGAAGTCCTTTCCTCCACGCTCTCATAGCTCACTGTATCCCTCGCCATCTGTCAGCTCCTCGCCAACTTCCTGACAGGCAGGAAACAGCAGGTGAGGCGGGTCAAACTAACTTGCGACATACAGACTTTCATTACCAATGCTCCCATACTGCTTCTCTCTAAGTACCCAGCTAAACTCCAGATGTTTGCAGATGACACCGGTCCATTCAGGACAGCTTGGAGCACCCTCTAAAGTGGTCATCTGTTCCCTTTATATTTCTATGAACAAACCCAGGCCTGATGTAGAGAACGAAGGCTTTGTTCAGACAAATCTGATTTGTTGCTTGAATGGGATCCTGAAGCTTGACTGTCCACTGTCGTTGGCTGGAGATTGTATGGGATCTGTTGAATCCACACTCTGTACTGACCTATCTACAAACAAAACAGGTACAACAACAGTATACACAGTATAATAACCGTGAAGTGTGAGCAGTGGGCAAATAGTGACCACACGTCTCCCCATCCAAGTTGTCAAGTTTCAGTGCTGAACTCCTCTGCTACATCAGACAGACACAGCAACGCAGGAGACTGATACAAACAGACATGTTAGGTGCTATAGTCATGACGCCTTCACCGCGCAGTGAGAGGAATCAATGACTGTTGGGAACATGGCAGTCATGTCACTCTGGTATTATAACACATAACAATAGTCAGAACTCTGAAAAGAGTAGGAGTAGGAGTAGGACTGCAATAGTCCAACCAGGAAGTAATGAAAGCATGGATGAAGACCTCCGCCGGTCTGACTGTAAAGGCCAGACTCCGGATTTAATGTGGCATACAGGCATACACATCGAGAAGATCTCCAACCTTCAGGAGCGGCTTTATACTAGAGAGGGGGATTGGCATCTCTGTACCCACCACATTTCAAATGAGGACGTACGGTCTGCCACAGGTGCTGTTAATCCTGCTACACCACGTCACCAAAATCCGTCCTGGTCACATCCATCATGGTCTCCTTCAGAGCAGCCACGAGATGGAATGGGAAGAGCCTGCAGTGAAGAATATGGACAGCTGAAGTAATCATCAGTGCTCCGCCGGCCACATTACCGATTCCTTACAACCCGGAAATAACCGTTTTCATCTGCTCCCCTCTGGCAGCCTCAACAGAGCTCTGCATAGCAAAACTACCAAAGGTTTTCTTCATATCCCCATAAATAACTGACGTGTATCATCTGCTGCTTCACCGGCAGAAGAGGACAGTTATTACACGCTGCTGCACATCTACAAATACTGTGTTTCCCTAACACCATTCCCATATGTGACATATATTATTACTGATCGTGCCCCCAGACACATTTGCCCTTTTGTCTGTTTTTTCCCGGTGTAAATGTGCAGTTTGTGGACACAGCTGGAGAGCCGTGCTCACACCTTTGCATGAGCTCCGACAAACATACTCGGCCGATAAATCTGGTTCTGATTCTATTTGCGCATCATTTCTGTTCATGCCACATCTGTCATGTCATGTCGGCTTCTACCCGCAAGATATTTCACCCTTATTGCTCCGTAGGTCTTTGCCCCGTTTTAGTATCCGAGCCCGTGTTTCCGGGTAGTCAGGGGAATAAAATGCAGATTGCTGTCTCCTTTAGTACTTTGTGCTCTCACTCATGTGCAGCTCTGTGCAGACTGTGCTTGTAGGATGACAGCAGTGTTTAATTTTAAGAGAAAGTTAGATGCCAGATCCCTCTAGATATTCTTTGACTCATGGATTTGCTCAGATGATTGTGCGGCGTTGTGCATGCAAAAAACAGAATAGAATAGCTGAACCATTGTATTTGAAATTGCTTGCTCTTGTTGGAAATTCTCATTCGACTGACATCAAAATACAACTCAGACTTTAAGACCGAAATTTGAAAAAGGCCACATTCAGACTGCAGGTCTTAATGCTCAGTTCCACATTTGTTCATGTTATTGTTTACATGAGACCCGTTTCAGACACCGGCGTGAAGTGTTCTCCAGTGACCACCAGTGACAAGACATCACACGCACCACATTGTGTGTACACCAGTAAATATGGTTGCAGCCAAGTTTCAGATTCATTTTCAAGTTGTTGTGCATGGGAGGAAGAACAATGGCTGCTGCCCCTGTGGATGGAGGCGGAGACAGGAATGGTTTGATCACGATGCCACAGAAAGAGACCCCAACATTCAGAATGTCAGTGTAGCTTTGACTACATCCATCAGTGGTGGATGAAATATGACACAACGGATTGTAAAACAACTGATACAAATCCAATTTTGAACCACATACGAAAGAAGCCCTCGACCAATTTGAAAAAGATTGCATTTCATGTTCAGACTGTCATAAAATGTTGGATATGGGTTGAAAAAAACAATTTTTCTGCAGTTTGTAAAACACCACCTTACTGACCATCAGCGTGGACCATTTTGAAAGAATAACAGGTAATCCCACGGCACTAGTAAAAATATCACTTGAACAAATATGACATGTGTCCTATAATGCTGAAGACTAAAATACAGATAGAGAATTGCTGAAGCCTTCAGAAACACTGAGGTCCTCAGACAGTTTTGCAGCAGGCAGACTGTAATCCTATTATATCAGGCACTCTGCTCTGACAAATGAAATCATCTGCTGCAGCTGGAGGGTGGCCAAGTTTACATAAATAAATTAAGAAACAGATTTACTTCCACCCCCTTTAGTGGTTGCACCTGGCCTCCCTGAGCAGGAAAACAGCATAAGTGAACTGATAACGGTGGTTAAATAAATTGCAATTTCACAAACACACGTCTTCATGTTTTGGTTCCTTTCTAATGTGTCCACAAGCACACACGTGTCTTATTGCCTCTGTGTGTAAATATGGAGAAAACAAGAGCAAAACACGACGTGTTGCAATGTGAAAGAAATGTGAAGCGACATTTGAAGCTATTTTATATGTTGTATGTGGTATGTTGTCTGCCCCAGGCTTCACTGTTTGACACCAAGTCAGCAGAAGCAGGAAAACTGGATTTGGTATCCATGTCATGTTCTCCTCCCTTTCCTCACTCCCTGTTCACCCAAAGTTACAAAATTCAAAAATAACTGGTATTTCATGTTGTCCCTTCAGCTCTGGTCAGTTACAAACATGTCACATGAAACAAATTATAAAATTATAAAACATATAAAATATAAAAACTGTTTTTTTTCTTATGTTTGGTCGTTTGTTTAGCAGAGTTCTCTTAATTTGCCAGTATGAAGATTTCTGCTATTGTTTTGTAAATCTTGTATTTATTTTGTATTTTTGATTATTATGATATCTTATTTTTTCCCACAATGTTTACACAATATTTATCTGTTATTTTCTGGTGCGATTAGTGAGTAAGACCTCATTTTACTACTTCAGAAGACAACATGTCGCAATGTATTCGGGTCCAATATGTCTGCAAACTGGGCAGGACACAATGATCCTGCTTTGACTGACGGCGCCTTACAAACTCCGGCCAACGACTTCATCAGATCACCTCATTAGAACATTTTCTTTGAATTTCAAATGAGTCTTCTTGCTGAGTTATGTCTTGTTATGGTGTCAGCTCATTTTCAGTGTTTTGATTTTCTGCCGCATAGATTCTTCGAGCACAATCTGACACACACGTTGTTGGACTAATCCTAATTGATTGCATGGTGTAAAGACACACACACACACACACACACACACATACACTTGCAGTGTATCAAAGAGAATGCACATAAGAATGTGTGGAAGAGTTAATGAGAGCGAGCTTCAAGGTGGCAGCCAGTTTCAGCAGACAGCCGCAGGGCTTGAGACTCTTTAAGTGTGGATGGATGGGCCTGTTTGATCACTTGTTATCCAGGTGCGTTGCTCCAAGGTTGATGTGCTATTACATCCAGTCTAATTATGTCAAGACAGAAACAAAGATCTTTTACATGTGAATCCATTGGGCTCAGCAAGGACCCTTCCCTAATGCTGCTTTATCATCAAACCTGTTGTTTTAGCTGCTGAATTCTGGTCAGACAAACCTGAGGTTAATTCTAATAGTATATGGATACGAGGTGTGACAGCAAACAGCTCCTGCACAACAGTGTCCTCGCTGAGCTCCTCCGCCATTATCCACTCCGTCAATCTGCGATCGCTCCTCGCCAGCTGGTTCACTCTGTCAGGGTTCTCGGCCGTCTTTGTCGTGGAAGGTCGTCCTGACTTGGGATCACCCTGCTGTTGCGCAGCACAGTGACGGTGTGGCCGTTACTCAATTAGTATTGAGTCATGAGCGTCGCTGCCACAGTCTTGTTTCTTTTTTGTCACACCTGAACCTCATACTGTATGTTTACATTTAAGTATGCAATGTGTTATGGTCCCATGTTGGCTCATCGCTTTTATTTTACTTTTCGGGTCAGTTTCCCTCTGGTGTAAGGTCTGTCTTTGATTGTCTCACTCTGTATTCAATAAAAGACGCCTTAGTTTACTTTTTGTTTCCCCCCCTATTTCAGTCGTGGGCATCTTGAGCCCTCATTTGCATAACCGTAATGGAATTAACATGAAGATGAAAATAAGAAAAAAGTCCATATTTTAAGTATTTCCCCAATAAACTAAGAAGGATATTCTCCGAACCTTCCATTATCCAGCCCCAGAATAAGCTGTATCATGAATTTTAAAAGTCTGAAATTCGAAAAAATGACACTGAGAATTCCCATCAGCGGCCAGGAAACAGATCTTCCATCAGTGAATGGACAGCACTGCATCAGTCACTTTTAGTAGCTGGATGTGCCTCTTTGGCACTAATCTCACATTAATTCTTATCTGTAGTTCTACAACATAAAACTCGTACTTCCCCCCAATTTACTCAGATTATTCTGCCACCCATGGAGAGTCATTTCCAACAATGGCAAAGACAAACTTTCACCTCTTCATGGACTCTTGTCAAAGTTCCCGTCATCCACTGTAGATGCCTTTGTTGTTGTTGTTGTTTTCTTTCTTTCTCGTGATCAGCCGCAACTGTCAGCTGTGCAATAAAGAGTATTACATTTTAATGGTGTTATTATGGCATGAGTGCAGTTAGTTCATCAGCAGAAAGAGGAGCTCATTTCCAATAGCTCAGCTCCATTGATATCAGTCCCACTGATGCTGACTCAGCAGTAAAAATGACCCAGAATGAAAGGACTGAAACAGTGGATGACATTTGCACCCATTAACAGCAACTGATTACTGACTGTGGACAATTTATCTCTAAAAACTGGTGTGAGACACAAACATAACATGGATGATACGCTTGTAGTCGGTCATCAATGGCTTTTTTGTGTGTGTCTGGAAATATGTTAATAAGTTACAGCCTCATTTACAGCAGCCATCATTCAGTAGTTTTATTCTGACCTGTGATACAAAAAAATAAAACAGGTAAGGGAGTTGGGATCAGATGATGTATCACCGTCCCAGGACATCAGTTATTTTGTGACACTTTCACGGTTGTTGGGCCACACATAATGACATCGGATGGGTCAACTTGGAATTGGACAGGTGAGGCGGTACGTCATCCTGACAGGAGGACAATGGCATCAGTGATCAGTCCTGGGAAACATGGATTCAGCAGCATCTCCAACAACGTTGATCTCAACGTTCTCCATGATATTTGGTTTATTCTGTTTGTTTGTTGGAGACTGCTGGTTGTCTGCCAGAAGATTTAAAACATTCAAGTTTACACAGTGAAAGAAAGAAGATGAATAAAAGAACACATCACCAAAACAATGGTGTGGTTCCACAGCGGATGGGATTCCAACTTCAATGTCTGGGCACCCTTTAATGATGATAGGAATACACTTGATATATTGCTTTCTTCTAACACGCTGCATTTGTTTCATTTAGTTCTGTAAGACTGAAATTCACTCCAATAAAAAGATATGAAAGGATTTGCATAGAAATTAAAGCAACACATTATGATCAGCCAGCTTAAATGTTTCTTTGTTTAATGGAAAAGGAAGATGTGCACACAGGAGCAATGTATCTGTACATCTACAGTTAATTAAACATTAACTGAGTCTGTCAGCTGCCACAGCTAAACACACTAACACGCAGGTAATAAAGCTTCAGCGGAATATTTAATGTAATATTTAGAAAAAGTACAGGAAACATTAACATTCAGGCTTCCGCTTCCACTCTTGTTTAAGCGGGAAATTTGGCCCTGTCAGGAAGAATGATGCCATGTAAATCTGTGAAACAATCAAGTTTAAACTCTGTTTGATCATCATCTGTCAAATATCAAACGTCTCTACTGAAGTAACTCAGAGCTTCAAAGCGCTGAAGGTGAAGTAAGAAAAATAATACTGATTTATTTTAAGTTTTATGTTTGTTGCTCTTTGAAGAAGCAGTCAGCTGAATTTAGATTCTCTGCATGTGTGTTTGACTTCTACAGTTCTTATGACTCTTTCTATTAACTCAAATAAAAACCTCTGATGTTTCTGTCTCTGGACTTTTTCCTTACTTATCTGATACAATTATCTGATACAAAAAGTAAATAGAAATGAGACGACACATCTCAAGTGGCTAGCCTTGAAAATAAAGTAACCAATTATCTACCGGGACTGTGATGGAATGACAAACTAGTAAAATTACAGCAGTTGTGTAAACTGTAAAAAATATATTGAGAGAGAATTATCGAATGGCAATGGCACAAAAGATATGTAGTTTATTTCCACAATGGGCAGAAAGTAGTTTGCGCATAGTTCAGGTTTATTTTTGAGTTTTAAGTCAAATCTTTTGGTACAAAAATGAATAAAAAAGGTGCACTGGAAGACAAACACTGTTTTATTTTTCTATTCTGTATTTTATATTCACACAAACACACACACACACACACTCAGAGTCACAAATAAACCTATTCAACAATCCAAACATTGAAACACATTTTCCTGAAGAAGAGAAGCTGCAAACAAACACAAACAAACTCTGAGTGTCTCTGCCATAACCGATGTGCTGATCCGGGCCCAGTCGTTGAGTCGTCTCTCTGCTCTTCACACCAACACTTTGGTTTTCCACATATCACCAGCAGACTGAGGTGCTCACCGAAGTATATGAGGTCAGTTCGAAGAGATTGAATCTTTACAAAGAGGCTGAAATGGGCCGTTAGGACAGAACGGTGTCATGTGTGGTCCAGTAAGCTGCGTGGCATCTCCGTTAAGGTCACTGAGCCTCACATCTCTTTCTGCATCTCCTCTCGAATCCATTAAGCCATTAGGATTCCTGAGTGTTTCTTTTTCTTTCTTATCTGAATCTTGGATGATGGTAGACAACTGAATGTATTGGAAACATGCCAAGGTGTAGAAGTCAGTGAAGAATTGGATGCAAGCAGCAGTGGCGACCATTTCTAACATTCCATATGCTATAAAATACACTTACACTGAAATGGTCACTCTGGAGGTCATGGAATATATTTTACTCACTCTGCTCAATGTGTTATTAATGTGCAAGTGGAACACCCCCAAGAAATCACAGAGGGCATGACCATATGAGAAAAGGGAGAAAGAGAAAGTTGCAATAAAAAGCGGAGTAAATCCCTGGGATCCCATTTGGCAGACAGTCTCTTGATATACCTCGGGCGGGATATTAAAAATCTCAGATGGGCTGTCCGACTGACAGCTTAATCCATTTAGAGACATTGGGTAAGCAGCAGGAAGCCACGCCAGGGTCAGCGAACACAGACGAGTGTCGTTTCTCACACAAGCCTCCAATAAGTTTATCTACAAATGTTTAAGAGTAGAAGACAAAAAGCAGCTGAGAGACAGGATGGGCAAACGTTTCCTTCTCAGTGATGATTCACAAGTTGTATACAGGGTGTGTCAAGAGTAACTCGCTAATTTAACATCCTCCTAAAATAGGAATACATTTAGATGGCCTTTAAAAATCTTTATTATATAATATTATATAATATAAAATGTTATAAACAGGGGCAGTTTCAATCATCGCCCCATTTCTCTGTTTCTACTGTACCAAACCAAACACTTTGGAAGAACATGAAGGGGCCAATAAGGGAAGTCGGTTAGACAGGAAGACTTACTGGTGTGGTCAGTGGACACGATTCCTGGGCTGCATTGGCTTTGTCAATCTTCTAAATCCTGTGTTCATCCCTGTTCCTCGGGCTTTTTGACCTTCCAGTTAGCGTTTCCTTCTGTGAACAGCTGGTCCTTGCAGCAGTGATCTTGTGTTGCTTACCCTCCTTGTGGAGGATGTCAATTAACGGGCAATGGACAATGGTCTTCCCCATGATTGCAGTTGTGTGTATTGAATGTGATTTTAAATGTATGGTGTTTAAAAAACATGTTTGTGTGCTAGAGCCGCAGGCAAAAAAAGAAACAGTTTAATTACAATTATAGAAACTCATATCAGAGTTTCCTGCCAGCCTAGAGCCTCTTAATCAAGCATTTTGCAGCATAATGGGTCTTGTCAGTCTGTCACATGTAATGCAACTGTATTTATTGCTCAGTAAAACATCAAACAAGCAAAACAAGAGAACATGCATCATGGTTGTAGGTTGTAGCAGTTGTGCTGTCAGCTGTATTCCCTGGGCAGGTACATACCTAGATGATAATACATTCATTTGTACAATAGTTTTAGGTGGAAAAACCATCTTATACATATGTATGTGTAGAATACATACATATGCAGAATCCTTGAGCTGTGAAGAGTGGACGGAATGACCTTTTGAAAAAGGAGCCAGTTCAATACGTTGATTAACAAGGCCATGTACCACCACAGCACAAGACTGGCTCGGGGCACAGCTGCCTCACCCACTTTCCCATTACCCTCCCCAGAAAAATGGAGGGGGGGTGGGGGTGAAAATGAAATAGTGTGTTTTTCACATTAAAAGTTCAAATCCATTTGGGGACAGAAAATCTTGCATTGTACGTGGCCTTTCAGTGATGACAGACTGGAAGGTGTCAAGGAAACATATTGACCAGATGATACTACATGGACTGCATGTGAGGTCTGCATCAGTGTGTGATCAAGGATAAAGGAAAAGTTCAGCATTCTTATTTTGATTTCTTTCCTCCGATTTATCCAATAACATCAGCCTCATGTCTTTATCTGAACTTATCTTTCTGCCTAACTTTCACTCACCTTTACACTTTCACTTTCTACAAGTGTTGTCTGTTGTTGTTGAATTAGTTTAGTGGAAAAGCCATTCTGAGAAAATAATAGAAAGAATTAAAGTATATTTTCTGAAATAAAAATGAATTCAATTGTAATATCTTCATTCAAAACAAGAAAACATCCAATAGACAGTAAGATAGATAGATAGATAGATAGATAGATAGATAGATAGATAGATAGATAGATAGATAGATAGATAGATAGATAGATAGATAGATAGATAGATAGATAGATAGATAGATAGATAGATAGATAGATAGATAGATAGATAGATAGATAGATAGATAGACAGACAGACAGACAGATAGATAGATAGATCACGAGGACACAGCAGAAGTCTGAACTGTTACTTTCTGTGTGAATCCCACAATCTGCAGTTCTCCAGCTGGAGCTGTTGGCTCATCATGACTCATCTGTTGACAGAGGAATTTACAGTCAGACGTCACATCATCAACTGACTGACTGTGTGTGTGTGTGTGTGTGTGTGTGTGTGTGTGTGTGTGTGTGTGTGTGTGTGTGTGTGTGTGTGTGTGTGTGTGTGTGTGTGTGTGTGTGTGTGTGTGTGTGTGTGTGTGTGTGTGTGTGTGTGTGTGTGTGTGTGTGTGTGGGTGGGTGTGTGAGGGTGTGTGTGTGTGTGTGTGTGAGAGTGTG
>CAAKHB010003040.1:0-12277 GCA_901007665.1 Aeoliscus strigatus | reverse complement strand
ACTAGTCCATGAGCACACCAGATTCTCAGGAACATTATGAGCTGGTAGTTCAATACTGCCATCATCTGGACCATTTGTACTTTGGTCACCTCGAAATCCTGAAATCTGAATCTGAATACATTTCATTTGGCACCAACTGTTATTGAATTGATAATAACTTACGTGGGCTGGAGAGACATCAGCTGCGTAATGTGAGATAATAACAAACGATGGAACTGCACCAAGACACACTGTTTGTTTTTCACTGTGATTTGTCTACATCAATAATTGAAGCATCCCATAAGACTCACACGGGTCATTGTGGAAACATACAGTTCTCACATCCTACAGGAAGACTGAAGTCTCTTCTGCCGTACACATTTGCCACTTTTTTCTGTTTTGTTTTTTGTATATGCATAATAATTTTCATATGTAGAGCCAATGCTCTGGCTATTGGAAAACCTTCTGGACTAATGCAGCCATATTAGTTGTGTAGTATTGTATGTATGTGCACTATTTGTAGATGCAGTATTTTGTATTTGTGGAAGCCTGACGTGAGTTCCACTGTAAACCATTACATCTCTACACTTACCAGCGAGCTGGACAACAAAATGACATGTGTTTAAAATAAAGACATTTGGACTGTGATCTAATACAGTTATTTGTATTCAATTATGCGATATGTTTCATATCGGTGAATTTGATCGTTTCTGAATATTTGAAAAGAGGTTTCATATGTTTGTGCCCTCTGTTTTTGTCTCATATCTATCATTCCAGTCACTGAAGGTTGGAGTGATAGCTGTGGCCATCTGGAGAGGGGTAAACAGAAGTAACACCTTGCTACGTGACGGTGAGGTCAGCACAAGTGGTCACACTGAGTCATTGACGATGACTGGTGAAAAAAGATTTTGACTTGGCTGTGTGAACACAAAAGCTTTGAATGAACGTGACGACATGAGATTAATATAACCTACATGTGTTAGTGGATCAACAACATACAAAGTATTTAAAAGCGGGAGGAAATGAAGGAAGTGTGGGGGTGTGAGTGAAAATCGGTTTTGTTGTGTTAAAATGTGATATGATTCTATCCACAGTACATTTTTGTAGGTTTGTAATTAGTTAGTAATTCTTAGTAATTGTTAGTAATCTTATAGTTAAGATTATTTAAACACAATAGTTGAGTTATTTACATTTTGGCATTATGAGAGTTGATAAAAGTGCAGTAAAACCTGCTTTTTAGAGAAGAAAGGAATTTACATGGTTGAATGAACTGTGTGTGTATTAGAGTAATCTCTAATACACACACACACACACATACATATACATATACATATACATATACATATACATATACATATACATATACATATATACATATATATTTGTAACATTTAGGAGACTTTTACAACAGTGGAAAGGACTTGTTAAAGTAAATGTTTTCACATTTTGTGGAGAATATAAACTCAGGACTGATCTCAGGACTGATTTCAAACACTGTTTGTTTAATCATGAAACAAACACATTAAATGTCTGGAAATGTGATTCACCTTTGTTTTTCGTCTCCACTAACACACAAATAAATAGACGAATAAAGGTTTTGTCAGAGAGAAAAAAAACATCACGTCACGCGCGTATTAATGACGTATTTTTAAGGGGACCGAAGGAGGCAGCTTTGAAAGCAAAGTGGCAGTAGTAGCAGCCTTTACAATCCTGTGTAAAACTAACAAAGGGTAAAGGTTTGCCGTAACTGTTTCCATGAGGTAACTATGTGTCAGTGCATTATGCACTGGCCAACGTCGCCATGCTAGCTCGGCTAACGCTAACAGACTAGGGGCGGTCGGTAACTTCGTGCTAACTTAATATAACGGGAGATACATTTCTAACAAAATGGCGAGTGTTCATGAAAGTTTGTATTTCAATCCGATGATGACGAACGGAGTGGTGCATGTCAATGTGTTCGGTATCAAAGACTGGGTGACGCCATATAAAATCTCCGTGCTGGCGCTGCTGTACAAGATGACCGCGTCCAAGATCTCGCTGCCTGAGAGAAGACGACTGAACAAACTGATTCTCCCACTGCAGCAGGTCGGATTTCTGTTCTCACCTTTTACCCGCAGCTCACTTTGTGAAAGCCTCTGTGTCACTGAGGTGTCATGTCTCGTTGGGGGTTTCAGGGACCCGACTTGCCTCTGGGACAGTTACTGAAGATGGTGGAGGAGTGCTGTCCTCAGACCGCGTATGCGGTGAAAATCAGGTTGGAAATCCGGTCGTTTAATGTCCCAGTGGGCTTCTTGTATCTGTCACTGTTTACTACCTCATTGTAGTCAATAGGTCATTGATTGTAAAGGCTGTTCTGGGCAGGACCATTCTATACATACACACATTAGTCAGATCCCAAACAGCATGTAGGATAATGTCTTACTATCCTTACAGTGAGGTTGTTTACAATTTTGATAATGGGACAACATGTTGTTGATAGATTGTTTGTTCTTTTATGTCATGTTCCTTTTATTATGACTTGATGTTTTGATTTTGAGTCTGTATTCTCGCACTAATTTTGTAAAGCACTGGGTATTTTTTATGTGATCAATGTATAGAATTGGCATCAGTTCAGTTTTATTTGTGCAGCCTAGAATCACAAATTACTGTCTCTTACTTTTCGAGACAGTTTGTACATTAAAACATGTTTGTTTTTTGCCTTCGAAGGCTGCATGAAATGGCGGATGGAGAACTGAAAGACATGGAGTACTTCTTTTCAACTCTTCCTACTCCATTCACTGCGTTTGATTCAGAGGCGTACAAAACCAGTGTCGTGGGTAAGTGGTGCACAATTTTTGAGAGTTGTAATCTCATGTCACCAAGAATGCAAACTGGATTTTTTTTGTTTCTTTTCTGTATTTTAGGTCTTTTTATGAGACACATGCTTCTGGCCTACAACAAGCTTTCCTTCAGTCAAGTGTACAAGTTGTACAAGTCCCTGCAGCACTACTATCACAGCCACTATGCAAAGCCTTCTGATGGACAGGTGGGTTTGCCCGCACTGGTTGCCGACGACTCCGACATGGACCTCACCAGCACTGAGGACACGATAGGCGAGCGAATAGACAGAGAGGAGCTGGACACGCCTCTGCATGAGTCTGAGCTTCGGTTTGTCCTCAATTTTAAATATTTGATGTCATCAGAAACACTGGCATGTTTTATTGATGCTTTGCCATTTTTATCATAATGTGACCATGGTGCATAGTCGTAGTAGATCCTTTTCTTTGCTTCAGTAGTGACAACACCCCGAGCAGAGGTCCGCTGTCACAGAAGCAAGCCGAGTACTTTCTTGCAAGACAGGTACGCTATTAAAACAGTTTCTGAATTTCATTCAAGCCGTCTTGTTCAAAACGCTCATCAGACATCGTCTGATGTGTTTCCTCAGGCGTACCTGCTGAAGAATGATGAGAACAAAGCTCTAAAGCCTGCTTCACTGCAGGAGGAGCTCAACAACATGCTCAAGTTTAACCCAGATTTCGCTGAGGCCGTGAGTCCTATCTCATAAACTTCTACCATCGTTCTTCAAGTGTCTGCTGGTAAATGAATATTTCCTCCATGTTTTCTCTTTCCTCAGCATTACTTAAACTATCTGAACAGCATGAGAGTCCAGGACATCTTCCTCTCCGCCCACAGCCTTCTGCATTATTTTGACCGCCTCATCTTGTCGGGTAATGAGGGAAAGAGTAACGGCGACGAGGGTTATGGGAGAAGTCTCCGATACGCTGCTCTCAACTTGGCGAGCCTGCATTGTCGCTTTGGCCACTAGTACGTAGAAGATGGACGACTGAGTAAAGCCACTGTGCATATATAGAGCTGATGTCTCTCTCCTGTGCATGTAGCCACCAGGCTGACCTGGCGCTCCAGGAGGCCATCCGTATCGCCCAGGAGTCCAACGATCATGTGTGCTTGCAGCACTGTCTGGTAAGAAACAACTCTATCTTCAAACTGGCATGTATGCACAGTGATTTTTGACAATGTGCGAGTCTAATACGCGTGTGTCTTTGTGTGCTGCGTCAGAGTTGGCTCTACACACTGGAACAGATGAAGGGATCCGACAGCACAGTGTTAACGGAGGATTCCGTGAAAATGGCTGCACATTTCTGCCTGCCAGTGAGTACACCACCTCCTGAACTGAGAACGTCCATATTAAAAGAACCGGTAGTTTCATTACAGCCGGTGGCATTGTAGAAGTAGATGTGAATACTTTGCCACAAGAGGTTTTGTCATTGACACTGACAGAAAAATCAGAATCCTGTTTTTGAGAGACTGCAGTGCTTTAAATCTTGACATTGTCCCTGGGGCAAAAACAGCACTAACTTCACCATGACGACTGGTGTCACCAGAGGACACCTGAGGATTGACTCAGGTGTCATTGGCATATCAACACAGACTCAACAATACAATGAAATGCAGTGGAAGAGAGGAACCAAGCCAAAAGAGAAACAAATATGTTTACTGGGAGTTAAAAATACATGGTACTTGTGGAAATGGCTCATTATTATTGTAGCAGCAGGCATGGTTCTAAGTAGAGTGTTACAGTTATCTACGGGGAGCAGAGAGGACATCGGATGGGTGGATCCCGGTGGCAGAAAGCCCTGATGATGTTGGAGCTTTTTACAAGCACCTTTGCTCATAAATGCCCTGTGTGGATGGGAGAGCCTCTGTGAAGAGTCATTGGCAGATGCTGGTGTTCAACGGACTTCTCAGGCACTAGTGATAGTAGCACTGTCGTGTTAATGGGGTTATCCACATGCTAACGTTGGTGTGTGCCATCATAAAGACGACATGTAGTTGAACATGTTGAACTTTTCCGTCCCATAGAAATGCTCAGTAACAGATATTTCATGTGCATATTTGGGAGAAATAAGTCAGAGGATAGCATTTTTTTTTTAAAAGATTTTATCACCATCACTCATTGGCTCGTCTTCCTCCTATAGTACCTGGCGTCTCTGGGCATTCAGTCGTTGGTCCAGCAGGGGGCGACACAGGGTAAAACAGCTCACAAGCTGCTGGATGCGCTGAAGGACACAGACATCCGGCACTGGAAGCACAGTCTGTCAGAGCTGATCGAGATCAGCTTGGCTCAGACCACTTCCATCTGGAGGATGTACGGCAAGAGGTCAGCGTCAACGACAGTTCTCAGTTCCCCTCAGCGCTCACAGTGAACCACATGCTAACGCTAAACCTTACTACCTTTCCAACCTTCCACTTTAAATTGGTTCTGTGAAACATGGTGATTTGCAGTGGATTAACACTGTGTATATAAATAGTTACAGTATATTCCAACTGTCCTCCTGAGCAGCACCATGGCTCTGCAGCAGGCCCAGCTGCTCCTCAACATGAGCAGTCTGGAGCCAGTGAACTTTGGGGTTCAACAGAACAACACAGAGGCGTTCACCGTGGTTCTCTGTCACCTGGCCGAGCTGCACGCTGAGCAGGTAAACACATGCTATCCTCTCTCTTCTGCCTGATTTCAGCCCCACTGCTGCATGTCTGTAATCTGGAGATCCAGACGTACCGCTGGCAAACGAGGATTGTCTCTGCAGGTCCATCTGGACATGAACCGTTGGATCATTGACTATGAAAAGCAGTCAGAGCTCATTTCCACCCATACTGTGATTTCCAGCCAATATTTTTTTTTGATTTTGTTTTACACCAAATAACATATTTACCTTATTTTATCTTCATCCATAGATTCATTGACCAAGAAAACATACTCTGATCATTTGGAAAAAGTGATAGCGTTTTAAATAGTTATTGACAAAATTCACTCTTTTGTTAATTTTGCTTATGTTTCTCTGGATATATAGCTGCATAATAATATGATAATATAAATGTGGATTTTTGTAGAGTTCCCTCTCACCTAGCAAAAACAAACCACCCCCAACCTTTAACAGACAGACCCACTAACCACTGGGCCACAGAGACAGTCCACTGCTGCTATTGTGGAGTTCTAGACACAGATGATGAAAATGTCCCTATCTGACAATGAGGAAGAATCCTTCAACAGATTCCTGGATCCAGATGGTTCCAGAACACTACCGACATTTAATCATCCAATAGCGTGCAGGCATGTCATCACCCGTTGACAGATCCTACATCTGTCTAGATTTCCAGGCTCATGTCTATGTGATCTAACCATGCCTGGTCGGTGCCGTTGGCTGGAGGATAACATGTGTTGTGTTTCAGGGTCTGTACAACGCAGTGTCAGAGATTCTCCAGCATCTGAAAGAACAGTTTCCTCCTCACACACAGCACGCTAAGGTGTGTTCTCTCAACCACACATCTACTTCTTCATCGCTCCGTCCCTCATTGTTTGCTGTGATCATCTGTGCAGCTCTGGATGCTGTGTGAGCTGAAGATCCAGTTTGAGAGGAACATGAACGAAGGGAAATACCAGTCGTCGGAGCAGCTGGTCACAGCCATTTCTGCTTTGAGCAAAACAGAGGGTCTCTACAGGTAACAGCGAGGCACAGAATGCTTCCTGGTCCCACTTGTGTGATTGGTGCTGTAAACAGTGTATTTGCTGACAGGAAAGCTCAAGTTCTGAAGGCTCTCAATCGAACCGCTGAGGCGTACAAAGTCCTACAGAGGCTGCAGGTGCACTGCGAGAAGAGCAAATGTACAGAGATGGTCATCAGGTAAACGCACCGATTTGAAGATGTTTTTTTTGTTTTGATTGTACGATTGTGACACCTCTCATCTGTCTCCCACAGAGTTATGCTCTCCACTGCTGAGCTCCACTGGGAGTCATCCAGCTTCTCCACAGCTCTTCCTCTCCTCCTGCAGGCCTTAGCTCTGGCGAGACAGAACTACCTGCAGTCTCTGGCCTCAGAGACCATCCTTCACCTGGCCTTCACTCAGGTCAGCCAGCGCTCTCTCACAGGATGTAACACTTACATATTCTCCATGGACAGACAAATGCCTTGTCAGGCTACAGCAAAGTTACAACCATTATTTGCTGAGTTGCTGATGGAAGTATATCTTTAATTTAACCAGGAAATTGCTTGCGATTAAAATCTCTAGGCAGACTTGGCCAAGAAATTCGGAAATAAAGCACATTAAAAACAGACACATCCGACAGAATCCGGCTTAGGAATTACAATTGAACTCTCCCAGCTGTAATGAGTTCTGAAGATTGTTCCATGACCATGGTGCAGAATAAAAGAAAGCTGCTCTACCAAGTTCTGTGCAAATCCTGGCTCCCTGGTAGAGCCCACATGTAGTGGAACGAAAGTTAGAACAGCTGTTTGTGGGTGATAGTAGATGACATCAGTATGAGGGGAGTTTACCCAGTATCAGTATTTACCAGCTATTTGAAGATAAACACAGATTTTTCAAACATTTCTTAACATTTTGGTTGAAATCTGAAAGTCCAAATGTTATTTGTATTCGATCTTGTGCCATGCTTTACTGTTGAACAGTAAACAAAGCTCTGTCTCCTGCTGTAGTTGATGCTGGGGGTTCCTGAGCTGGCTCTGACTGTGCTGCACGAAGCCATCGAGCCTGTCCTTGCACATGGAGCAGTCATGGACAAAGGCCGTGCCCTGCTGCTGACGGCCCGCTGTCAGATGGCCGTGGCTGGCTTCACACCAAATGGACAAGGGCAAGCAGGTGACAGCCTCGCTCCTCCCGCCGGTTACTGAATCCTGTCTCCTCGCGCCATGTCAGCGGCTCAGCCCGTTTCTTCTCTGTTATTGTCTTAAGATCTGCGGCTGGCAGCTCTGGCCGTCGACACCCTGAACGAGGCTGCGGTCTACTTCTCCAGGCTGCACTGTAAGCAGCGACTGCGTGACATCCACTACCTGCAGGCTCAGCTGCACCGCTCGCTGGGACAAACGTCGCAGTGCAACAAAAGTGCCATGCTCTTTCGCCTCTTGGACCAGGAGCTTCAGTCCCCAGCACCGCCCGTCTCGATGCGACTCTAACTTTGTTTGTCTGCTGATTAACGGCTGCTCAAGAGGAAACGTCCAACTGGATAGTTGAATCTGTCACCATAGTGGATGCTGGTGAAGCACTGAGGCTTTTCACCTCTGCAGCTAAAAGGGATTGTTGGAACAGTAATTGTGCTGTGTCGGCAGTCTTAAATGAGATGTATTATTTTCCTGTGAATGGCTCCGTTGTGTTTGCTGGGGGTCCGGTGCAGACTGTAAGAACGACATGTCATTGAGAAGAACATGAGGCAGCAGCAGGACAGCCTTGTCAGACATGCTGGTAGAGACGCCAAAAGTTTATCAGGAGCTGTCGGGTGGCGCTGCTGTTTTACCCACTACCTTTTGATGAATGAGGGTAATATCCCATTTAGCCACAAGATGAATGTGTTTCTGTGGCCTGACTGATTCATATTTCACCAGGAGAATACTGATGAAGCATCCAGAAGAGGGAATCATGGTCACATTTATAACATAATAGACCAGCGGTGACAGAACAGCAGATACTCTATCTGTATTCCACTTATGTTTGACATGACTGCCACGATTAGTTTGTCTTGTAACGTCACAGCTCGGTCCTGACGCATCTCACTTAAAGCACCTCCTTCAACAAAGTTACACAGCAGGCCGATCGCCTACGTAGATATGACACGTCATGTTTGCTCATGTGAGGTGTCGTCCTCCATTCCCAGTTCTCCATGGCCGCCGTGCACCCGTTCAGTATCAACCTACTGTTACAGCGGTGGTTGGTCATAGTTGCAGGACATATTACACCAGAACACTGAAGCTGCTGGTTCAGTATCCTTATCTGTAGTCGTGAAGTCCATGTAAGAAAACAGACATTGTCTGACCACCCACCCACTCCTTAATGTTTTCATCAGAATTGCAGCAAACACGCAAAAGTTATACTCCAGACCAGCAGGGGGCAATAAATCACCAAAAAATGTAGACGTCAACTCCTCTAAAAGAAACACAATGCTAACTCCCTTAGCATGAGTAGCAAACGAGTCATGTTACAAAATACTCGACAGCTTTGAGGATCCAGTACAGTCATCGGCTCACAAACATGTTTTAAGAACAAATGGAGTGATTAATGGATTGGAATCATATAACAGCACTGAAGGTCAGTTTGATCGCCTTCCTAGATGGGCTGTCGTCACCAATGAGGAGAAAATTGTACATCAACACTGCTCAGCTGAAGCTCTGCTTTAGGTTTAGTGCATATAAACGCCCCATGTGTACCACTTTGAAATTGTATCCTTATTCATTCATTTGCTAATCTGGGAAACTGGGAAAGATCTGAACTAAATTTTAAAATCCAATCATGCATTCAGGGCTGACACCTCCTTTTAAATACCTCTGAAGTACACGATTCTTGGCTACAGGAGACATTTTAATCATTTGACGGTATAAAAGTTAAAATATAAGAAGAATGTTTTGTGAAAGTACTGCAACTGAAGTGTTGGGTCCTCAGGATTTTAATGTAGCTGCCGATGTAGCCCAGAAGGAAAAGTGAACCTGGTTCCAGGATAGATCCAAGGTGGACCACGTTCCACTAATACGCCCCATCCGTCATGTCTCCGTCAACGTGCAGAAGACGTCTGCAGGACGTACTGACACAGAACATGAGGTTTGTGTGCTGGAGTATGAACGCAAACGCCTGAATCTTCTGATGTGGTGTCTGATGTTGCAGTTAGGAGGTGACAGAAATACCCCGTGTCCACATTGTAAAATGGAACATCTTTGTTCCAAATGTTTAATGACAAGCATGGCAACAAACATGGCATAAGAACAATGCATGTTTAGAAAAATATATATGCAAATGTATTTTTCAGAATACACTATACATTCACTTGACACCCCCCTCTATTCAATATTTCAATATTAAACATTTACAATTCAAGAGTAATAACTTTACTATAGTCACTGTAGAAAACAACACAACCAAACAACCTGAGGTGTCCTTTGAAATCGCCGTACGTGCTGCAGGTTTGTTTTAGAACCTGTACTAGTACACTATAACCTTATAACTTACACATTATAACACTTACGGTGTTACAATGACATGAAATCAAACCTCTGACAAAGTGTCTAGATATTCACGATCTGTTTCTGGGAAAAGGAACTACTACACAGACAACCTACAGCCACCCATATTCACCGAAAACATACCGTTCAACTGTAGGAAGGTTTATCTTGGGTCATGTTATTTATATGTATTCTAAAGGGGCTGTTTTTAAATACATTGGACACTGTTTCAAACTAGGTTTAATATATAAAGCAGCTGGCGTGTTCGCGGTTAAAGATGATGCAGCCGTCTTCATAGGTTTCCACCAGGAGTGGAAGTAGGTGCAACCTCTTAGTTCAACTTCAAAACACAAGGATAACTCTTAAAAAAAGGAATGCTGGGTAAGACTGAATAAAAGAGGTATTGAAATGGAGTAATTTTCCTAAAACAAAAGGAGCGGTGGCTGTGTCTCCATAGGTCAAACATTGCTGGAGTCTCCAGACACACTGCGTTGGCTTTGTCCCGCTGTGCTGACTGAGGGGAGGGGAGGGGTGGGGTTGGGTTTGGGGGGCAGAGGCAGGAGGACCTGGTGGGGTGTTCAGTAGCCCGCTGGATAACCTCCTTTCCTGGGGTCGGATTCTGCACAGAGTTTCTCTCCCTCCCGCACCACTGCTTGAACCACAGAGTCTGGAGTCCTCAGCAGCTGTGTTACATGGTTCTTCTGGGCCAGACCCTCCAGGACGCTCTACCAGCGGGTGAAGGGCACAGACAGTGGACAATCAGTGAGCATGGATCAGGAACCTTCTGGGTCTAGTTCATGTCCAATTAGGACCAACTGATCACATGACTGAAATCAAACATTGCTCATCCTGAACTGAGAAGTAGTTTCCTCATTGACAAGTGAACCTGCTTTGTGGAACAGGCTCTGGTCCTGTGATAATATTGTGACACTACACATCAAGTCCACACTGCAGGAGCTGTTTTATTTGCAGGGATTCATCCACTGTTGCATCCTGTGGCTGATGGTGTCAGCTAGTGACGTACACAACTGACGTACACCTGGGAGATCTCCTCCCCATTAGAGGATGGAAGGACAGGAGCGTCACATGACAGAATGTCTGCTGCCTGCTAGTGGTCAAAGGCTTAAATACAAAACAAAACCACTGTCGTTTCATGGTTTCAAAAGAAATACTCAACATGCTGAGAAGTGGGTGTTGAGCTCCAGTGAACAGTTAAACAGAATATAATAGTACATATAGTACAGATATACATATGTACAGTACATCTTCTGATGTAACTGATGTAACGTTTTACATTTTCATCCTATCACTTACACTACCGGTCAAAAGTTTTAGAACACCCCAATTTTTCCAGTTATTTATTGCAATTCAAGTCACGCAAGTCCAATCAGTAGCTTGAAATGATACAACAGTAAGTGGTGAACTACCAGAGGTTACCCAAAACTGAAAAAGTACTGAAAGTGTACATTTCAGAATAATAACACAAAATGGGTTAACAAATGATAGCTGTCCTGCGCCAACAGAGGGTGACCAAGCCTTAAAAAGCTGGTGCTACTACTTCCTACTGGTGTTCCAAGTTTGCTGGATTACTAACAAGCCCCTCTGTCAGCATAAAAGCAGTGTTTGAACACAATGTGGTACCATACCCTCGTGAGCATCAGTTGAACAGTATTGTACTGCAGAAAGTAGTGTGTTGCTACAGAAATGGCAAGAAAAAGGCAATTAACAGTGGAAGAGAGTCAGACCATCATGACACTGAAAATGTACGTCTTTCCTACAGAGAAATTGCAAAGAAAGTCAAGGTGTCAGTGAGTACAGTTTCCTTCACCATCAAAAGGAAGTCAGAAATTGGGGCAAACTTTGACAGGAAGAGGTCTGGCAGACCCAAAGCCACAACTGAATTAGAGGACAAGTTTCTGAGAGTCAACAGTTTGCGTGATAGGCGGCTCACAGGACAACAGCTTCAAGCACAGCTTAATAGTGGTTGTAGTAAGTAAGTCTGTTTCAACTGTGAAGAGAAGGCTTCGAGCTGCGGGTTTGACTGGACGAGTTGCAGCAAGAAAACCATTGCTAAGACGTCAGAATAAGACAAAAAGGCTTGCCTGGGCCAAGAAACACTGCCATTGGAGTGGAAATTGAACATTGACATTGACATGGAAATTGACATTGAAGACTGGAAAAAGGTATTATGGACTGATGAATCAAAATTTGAAATCTTCGGTTCATCACGCAGGATGTTTGTACGGCGTAGAGTAGGTGAAAGGATGCTTCCACAGTGTGGGGCTTCAACTGTCAAACAT
>CAAKHB010003039.1:38068-53679 GCA_901007665.1 Aeoliscus strigatus | reverse complement strand
GGGCGTTCTTACAGTGTCGAGGAGTTCGATGAATTTCGAGAAGTAAAACAACCAGCCGGCTCGGATCATCTGTGGGGTGGAAAATAAGTTACTACTTGAGCTGAAGAGCTGTTGTCATGAGGACAAGAACCATCACCGATGGAACACGGAACAACGTCCTCCAGCAGCTTTGTCCTCAAACATTTCTCCATAAATGACGCCTCACCCGCAGTGTCTGTGGGCTGCTTGAAAGGTCAATGAGGTCACATCTCCACGTGAAGGTGGTGGCCCATCCAGACATCAGGAACTAGGAGTCCGAGCACATCACCGGTGGTTATGATCAACGGTTGTCGCGTCAGGAAACCAGTTGATGTTGGAACAGTCAGCCGTACCTCAAACACAATGTAGGCGTTGAGTACCACCATGCTGAGGTTGTAGATGATCATGGACGTTTTGAGGTGGAAGGGCTTGCGGTTGGCCATCAGACGGGGGCCGGCGTACACCGCAAAGACGACGTAGCCCAGCAGGATGGATGTCATCTTCAGGGGATTCTGCATGAGGGGGTAGTCTCTGACTCTGGCATCTGGAAAACACGGTGATCATTTTCATCGCCGATGTACTTCTCGGTCGAGGCAGAGGGCCACCAAGGCTCAGCCTTCAACTCAAAGGGGTCGACGGCAACGGGTGCAAATCTACATATCGCCGCGACGACCAGTCCGAGCGATGGACACGGTGACATTGTCGCAGAAACGAGTCACTGGCAGAGTTTGTTCTGGAGAAGATTGGAAGAGTTTGACGGAGAGACGGCGACGGATTGGCTGAGAACCCAACTACATCAGACAGACCGATGGGATTCGCGCCCAGACGAACCCCGTGTGGGTTCCCTGGTTACTGTTAAGGCAGAGCAGCTCTATACACTTTACATCGGATGTGCTCGAGTTTTTCAGCTCTGTCGCTAAGAGCTGCTCAAGTGATTGTCATGCATAAAAACTGAGAACAGACCACACGTCAAACTAACCCGTTCGCTCTGGTAGATGACTGTAGAACTCCAAAATACTTGACACAGCTTCTCGCAGCATGGTGACTGCCTCCTCCTCCTTCTTCTTCCTCTAAAAAAACAACAGACAAAACCCAGAAAGGGTCAGAAAGTGCAGGTGTGTGCTGCTGTGTGTGTTTGTCTGGGCAGGTGAGGTCAGACTGTGTCTCTCCAGAACAAACAGGAGACAGATGCTCTGGCTGAGCAGACATCTCTGAATGTCCCTTCGCTCAAACCTTTGACAGAACACACGCCATCTGACTTCTGTGGTTCAACATTTAATACAGCCCATGAGCTATGAATGAAGGGGGTGTGGGGGTTGGGGGTGAAACACCTGAAGTCCTTTGTCAGCCTAAAAACAATGAATTAGTCATTTGATGACTAATAGATCAAGTTAGACAGGTGAGGTAAGAACCTGATGGCTGGTCAAAGCCAACGCCAGCAAATGCTCCTCAGATCCTGTTTGTCAGAGTGTGAAACTACACCGCAAACAAAAGAAAAGTGTCGGAAACCTTTTAAAAAAAGTCAGGGAGACAGTGAGGAGACTCAACCAACGTGCATCTCTGCCCAGGGGAAAGTGGGGAGGCATTAGCAGAAAGTGACTCACCTGCTGAGCGGAAGTTCTCAGCTGCTGAGAGCAGCAGGCGGCAGGCGGCGGGCGCGATCCAGCAGCTCAGCAGCACCACTCACTCTGAGCCAAGGGAACAGTCGGAATGAGGTCAACAGGGAGAGGGATTTTCATTTAAACAGGAGCTGGGACTCTCCCACGTTCTGAGGTCGAGGGAGACGAAACCAGAGAGTTGAGCTGTGATTACTGATGTGACTGAACTCATTGGAGAGAATTTAAACCCCAGAGCTCTACTACAAACCAGGTTAGTTTCAGGGCCACACCCTGTTTCAGTGGAGGCTCCACCCTCCTCTTCCTCACTCAGCCTGTTTGCAATTGGTCCGTCTCATCAATGGCAGGAAGAAGGTCGTTCTCCTTAAAGAGGCAAAGACCCAGCCAGTGAACAATGTCAAACAGAAACACCAGAAGTTTGTGTACACGGCTTAAATATCTTTACCAGGGCACTTCAACAGCTGCGTATCACTCCGGGAATGTCTGAACGTTTTACACAAAAATGAAATCTCACTCTGGATTTGGACCAAAGGTGAAAGCAGACGTCACGGAGTCCTGAACCCGATGTCACACGCTGTCTCACCCATCCCTCCTCACCCTCTGCTGCTCCTGTCCATGACTAGTTCCACTGCATCTCCTGTCGGACCTGTTCCCCGGGCTGAAGGGCGTGAAGCCTGGAGTGCACTTGCAATTTCAAGCTGTGTGTCAGACAGGAATGAGAGGAATCTCCATGCACGAGGGAAAGAGAGAGAGGGAGAGAGACAGAGAGAGAGAGAGAGAGATTATTGAGCTGCAGACATGATGCTAAGTGTTTTTTTTTTTTTTAATTGAATTTCAATTGACCTAAACTTCATTCGTCCACTGGGGGAAATTCCAGACACACAGAGTAATTGAGCACACAACACCAAACAAGATTAATGAAAATAAAGACAATATTAGACAAATATAATAAAATATTAAAAAGATAAGTAGATAGATAGATGAAGCGGTCTGGAGGTTGAAGGTCGAAGGTTGAAGCGGTGTGAAGGTTGGAGGTGGGTCTCCCACTTTCACTCCCTGCAGCTCATCCATCCACTGAGACCTGGGGGAGAAACTGGTGTCATTAACAAATTCAGCAGCTCAGTTTCAGTCGTTGACCTCTGGGGGAGTCACAGTGTTTCAGTGTCTCTGTCAGTGAACTGACTGAGTGAGTCCACGAGTCAGTTCAGTTTTATCAACTCAACTCAAACGTTATTTACATGGCCCAAACAAGGAGAGATACATTTTAATTGGTATATTAATTCTGTTTGACTGATTGTGCATCGATCTGCATCGACCTTTGACCTTTGACCGTTTTTGACAGACGTGATTTTGAGAAACTTTAATCTGCTCCGAGCCATTCCGCTAACATCAGGTGGGCGGTTTGCGACCAATTCAAATCTTCTACCGTCGTTTTTTGTGGAGCTGATCTGACATTTACTGTTTACTGTGTTCACTGTGTCTGTCACAGCATTTTTTTTAATCAACTGTAGATAAAAATCAGTAAAATGGAATTAAAAATGAAATTGTCATCTCCATGACTTTGTTCTATTCTATTAAATTCTATTAATTTAACGTCACAAAACAAAGCAAAGTCAAACTACGTGTTGCCACGATTTATTCACCAAAACATGATCAACAACCTGTGACTGATTTGTCCTCCGTCTTGTGACTGCTGGACGCTGACTGGAGCAGTGTTGGACGTTCACGTGAACATGGACGATGTGCAACAAACAACAAAACATGTTGTTGTGTTGTGTGTGTGTGTGTGTGTGTGTGTGTGTGTTGTTCTCTGCTGATCAGAATCACCTGAGAATAATAGTCTGAACCTCGTTGCTTCCTCCATTACCAATTGTTGAAAACTGATGATGTCTGCTGGAGCTGCTTGAATGAGTGAGTGAGTAAATGGACGGATGAATGGATGGATGGATGGACGGATGAAAGAATGGCGTCATGCAATATAAAGTTAAATGTGTGTTTTTTACAACATGACGGTGAAGTCATCAACATGTTTCTTGTCACTGAAACAGATGGAATGTCCACCACTCACTCATGTCCTTGAGGGGGAACAATGCTCCATTAACACGCTGTGTGTGTGTGTGTGTGTGTGTGTGTGTGTGTGTGTGTGTGTGTGTGTAGGACAAGGACAAGAGGTTAAAAATCCCAAACTGCCTGTTTTTAGATCTAATGAAAATTGTTTCCAAGTTAGATGTGGGAAGGTTTTATTTATTGTTTGTCACTGTGTGACTGATGTGTTTTAAAAGTTAGAGAAGTTCAACACTTCACAAAATGTTACACAAGTACAAATAAAACTACTTAAAAAGTACTAAACAACAACTCAGGGAAACTGGAGATGGTGATATTTTAACATTCGACGTGTTTTTCAGTTGAAAAATGAAAAACGGGCAAATTACTGACATAAGTATCTCTGACACGAAAACAGTGATTTTATTTATATTTGGTCACTTAAACTTACAAATTCTGGTCTGATGACAAATCCTTTATTTCTTCTTCTCTGTATCAAAGTATCAGCTTAATAGTATAACTTCTTCTTGATCACTTTGGGCATTAAAATACAGCTCAGACCATGATAACACACCATGATACCAGTGATATGTTATTGTTGTTACGTATCATGTCTGGACGTGTGTTGGTGGTAAAGAGGTCAGCGTTTCACCTCACAGTGAGATGGTTCCTGCAATGGGCTGGCAACTCATCCACGGTGGACCATGCTGTGGACCAGTGGCACCACGAGATAATGAACAAACTTATTGTGTCAGTTAATCGTTGGTACAAAGCAGCGTTGGTCTCCAGCTCATGCTGCAGTATTATTATTTGACTAGTATGTATTTCTGTGTTTTACATTTTAAATCGAAGGAGTTTGTTTTCCAGTTAACTCTCACCGTTTTGAACAATGTGGTGTGATGACTGGGAACCTCTGCTGCCATCTAGTGTTTGAAATCTTAATTGTATAAAATTATCATTTTCCAAATCCCCACTCAAAAAATTACGCAGCTCACTCCTTCTGTCCTCATTCCCTCTGTCCTCACTCCCTCTGTCCTCACTCCCTCTGTCCTCACTCCCTCTGTCCTCACTCCCTCTGTCCTCACTCCCTCTGTCCTCACTCCCTCTGTCCTCACTCCCTCTGTCCTCACTCCCTCTGTCCTCACTCCCTCTGTCCTCACTCCCTCTGTCCTCACTCCCTCTGTCCTCACTCCCTCTGTCCTCACTCCCTCTGTCCTCACTCCCTCTGTCCTCACTCCCTCTGTCCTCACTCCCTCTGTCCTCACTCCCTCTGTCCTCTCTCCCTCTGTCCTTACTCCCTCTGTCCTTACTCCCTCTGTCCTTACACCCTCTGTCCTTACACCCTCTGTCCTTTCCCTCTGTCCTCACACCCTCTGTCCTTACTCCCTCTGTCCTCACTCCCTCTGTCCTCACTCCCTCTGTCCTCACTCCCTCTGTCCTCACTCCCTCTGTCCTCACTCCCTCTGTCCTCACTCCCTCTGTCCTCACTCCCTCTGTCCTCACTCCCTCCGTCTTCTCCAATAGCATCATCACACCTGTGGATGTTGTGGTTCCAGCCCCTCCCACACCTGATGGAGAGCCCCACCTCCCTTTGGAACAACTGCTGAACCACATTAGAGTACAGAGCGGAGACTGAAGTATATTTGTAGTCGATCAGCAGAGGACTCTCTCTCTCTCTCTCTCTCTCTCTCTCTGTCTCTCTGTCACTTTTGTTTCCACATGGATTTGTTCCAGCAGCCAGGTAAGAACATGCAATATACACATTGTATGTAGCACACAAGTACATTTAAATGAAAGCAGTCTGAATGTGTGATCTTGTTCTTCCCCAAAAAGTATTTTATTATCATTATAATTATTTCAAGCAAAAAACAACAACAACAACCACAAACAATCTATCTATCTATCTATCTATCTATCTATCTATCTATCTATCTATCTATCTATCTATCTATCTATCTATCTATCTATCTATCTATCTATCTATCTATCTATCTATCTATCTATCTATATCTATCTATCTATCTATCTATCTATCTATCTATCTGTCTGTCTGTCTGTCTGTCTGTCTGTCTGTCTGTCTGTCTGTCTGTCTGTCTGTCTGTCTGTCTGTCTGTCTGTCTGTCTGTCTATCTATCTATCTATCTATCTATCTATCTATCTATCTATCTATCTATCTATCTATCTATCTATCTATCTATCTATCTATCTATCTATCTATCTATCTATCTATCTATCTATCTATCTATCTATCCAGAAATGGATGGGTGGGCTTTTGGAATGGTATGAAGTATTGCAGGTTCCATGCTCAATCCACTCTGGCACCATGCCAAACAGGGAGGGGGGGTTAAGTTTTGAAGCGTTGGTGTGGTTTCATTTATTGTTCAGTTAAGTTTGGTATGATCCAGTGGGAGGGACCTAGCAGTTCAATGGAGGGGTTCTGCCTCTGTCTGGGGAGTCAGTGAAGGGTTTGACTGTGGTGCAGACCGGTTGTGTGATTTAGCCGGGGGCGGGGGTACCTGTAGCTATATTTTCCCTATTTTTGTTTATCTTTTAACCCGGGGTGCCCACGGTCCTCTAGGGCCGCCCATCCTGCATGTTTTAGATGTCACCTGAATTGCTCTCTGTGAAGTTCTCTAGAGGCCTGACAACAAGCTGTCGGTGTCAAACAGGTGTGTAACAGCAGGGTGACATCTCCTGCAGGACTGGTTACGACACTTTGTTCAAACTTAGGCCATTATTTTATAAGAAGGTGAAAATACAACATAGTCCAAAATGTTTGTTGGTGAAATGAAAAAGTATTTTCATTAAACCACGGACATAAACTCTCTGTCAGGCAACATGAAATAAAACAATTCTGAAACAATTTGGACATTTGAATCCACCCAGATGATGTTCCTGATCTGTTCAGCTCGGAAAGATCTTCATCCATGGTGGTGTGTGAGAAACTACACATTACCGAACACAATTACACCACAAAATCTCTCCCAGTGTTACTTATAGTTTGACCATTTGAAGGGGAAGCAGAAAGGGAAGGGGTTTGGTCCAATTGCAGCTGGTGGATGAACACCGGAGTATCACACTGCCAATGAATCTGAACACAAGCTGGTGCATGTGAATAAATGAATAAAAATTTGAACGCTTTTTGTCAAATTCCTGATTTTTTTTCACGCCACACATTTGCCATGTAATGATTATTCATATTTACAGACATATCTTCACCTCAACTGTAAAACTGAGATGAGTATTTGTTGTTTATTGAACAATATACTTGTATCTATTTGAATAATATGCAAAACGTTGACCACTACACAACCATGAACGGCATTGATGTGTCCTTGATTGACAAACATCACTGTGGAACGTAAAATGAGTTCAGCCTGAAATGTCTTTCCGACTTTCATTGTTATTATGTTTTTGTGGTTTAGTTCAACTTTGTGTCGTCATGATCAGTCATCAGCACACACAACATATAAACATGTACTGATACAATGACTGTAGAAAAGGTATGAGCTGAAGTGTATTATATCATTCCATCAGTGTTGCATAAAGTTGCATCAAGTACAATAACTATAATTTTTCCCCTCACATTTCTTCTTTGAATTGGAAGTTTAAAGCGATTTGCTTCCTGTAACACAACATACAAACATTTTATTCATTGCAGAAATATATCTAGAGTACTGAGTATTATTTGTGTAATTTATCGAGCAGCAGCAGATTTAAAAGACAGATCATCTCTGCCAGCTCCAGGGTGTGTCAATCACCATTTTTATATTTATTGTAGACAGTGTCACTGATCATCCAGTCAAACATCTGGACCAATCAGCAGAGAGCAATGGAGGACGACCACCGACCGACTTCAGCAGCATCTACAGCAAAGGTGCAAGTTGATAAGTGGCAATTTTTGACAATGAGACTTTACAAAAATATGTTGTACAGCCTGTGTGTATGTGTAGGGGGGGGGGATATCTGTCTAATTGTGCATGCATGCTTGTGCGCACAGACTTGCTCCCGTCTGCAGGCGGTCAGGACGCGACCAGACGTTTCCTTCAGGACCTGGTGAACTTGTTGTTTGATTACATCAGCAGATCAAACATCAGAAGTTCAAAGGTATCAAACCGTTTTAATGTGTTGTCGAGCCACACCCAGCTCTGCTGTGACATCTTAACACACAAGGGGTGTCAGATTCCAGTCCTCGAGGCCCGCTATCCAGCAGGTTTTCAAAGTCTCCCCCAGGCCTTATTCAAATCAGGCCTCAGCAAAACTTCACAGAGACTGATTCGGGTGAGGGAGGAGCAGGGGGACATCTAAAACCTGCAGGATAGCGGCCCTCCAGGACCGCAGTTTGACACCTGTGTCTTACACCAAGGGCTCAGACTTGATCTGGATCATCTCACATACACGGACATACACGGATGTGTGTTTTGTGTAACTCAGGTTTTGGACTTTCACCATCCTCATCAGCTGAAGGACGGACTGGAGGGTTTCACTCTGGACCTGCCTGAACAACCTGAAACCCTGGAACAGCTCCTGGTGGACTGCAGAGACACCATGAAGTATGGTGTTAAAACAGGTTTGTGTGTGTTTGTGTGTGTGTGTGTGTGTGTGGGGGGGGGGTTAGTGGACAGCATAAAGTGTGACCTTTGACCTCGTCCTCTCCCAGGACATCCTCGTTTCTTCAACCAGCTGTCCTCGGGCCTGGACATCGTCGGGTTAGCCGCAGAGTGGCTGACGTCTACGGCCAACACCAACATGTGAGTTCCTCGTGTGTGGAACAGTATGATCTGATCTGTCTCACTGACACGTCCCGAGAGACACGCCTCCTCTTCTGTGTCTCCTCCTCGCACTTCTGCCATGTTTTTTACATGATGAAAGGTTTTATGAGGTTAAACCGAAGTGAAAATACTTTGTGGTACAGAGTACACAACACTTTGTGGTACAAAGTGCTTGAGAGCTGCACAGAGAAACAGGTGACCTCACCTGGATGTGATGACAAATGTTCTTTACCAGAGTTTTACACTATTTCACCTGCAGGAACTAAGTCTCTATGAAGTTTCTCAGTTTGCTAATATTCCGAGCATCAAATCTGATGTTAATGTCTGTGACATCAAAGTCGTCCTGACTGCGATAACGATTTGACTAAAGTCGTACACACGTGTCTTCTCCAGGTTCACGTATGAGGTGTCTCCCGTCTTCATCCTCATGGAGGAGGTGGTGCTGAGGAAGATGCAAAGCATCTTGGGCTGGAGTGAAGATGAGGGGGATGGAATCTTTTGTCCAGGTAACATTAACAGAAGGTGTGTTTGAAATACGAATGAACGAAGAACGAGGACAAACGTGAAACTTGTTCACGCTCACTGTGTTTTGTGAAGGGGGAACGATGTCCAACCTGTACAGCATCCTGCTGGCACGCTATCACTTCTACCCACAGGTGAAGAGCTGTGGGATGAGATGTCTTCCTCCGCTGGTCCTCTTCACCTCACAGCACGTGAGCACAACCACACCAGCCAATGGCTGTTTGTGTTTGTTAGAAACAGAAATGTTCTCAGTGGCTGCTACCGTTAGCATTAGCTTCATTTGCTTATTGGTTCTTAAAGTACATTCCACATGCAGTGTGAGTTGGAATTCATGTTGTTTTCCAAGACTCTGACAAAAAGTTGCTGATTCCAACGCTCTCCGAACATCAGAACCCCGTCTCAGAATTCCAAATCGAGGACCCTGAGCTCAGAACTGAAGATGGAGGCATGCAGTATAATCTGTATTAGTATTTTAGCTATTTTTACTAGTTTTGTATCACATCTGGATTTTGTTCCATTTCAGTGACTCATACACACACAACTGTTTGTTGTCAGTGGGAATATTTGTGGCCGTGCAGAGGTACCGAAAGCCTTGATGTAAAGTGCAGACAATGCCACCTGGGGCCTTTCACCCCAAGATATACACACAGGTTAGCCTCGCCAATTACAGTGGACCTCGGACAAATGTTCTGTATCAAGAGGGGTGGTGCCCGCGCAGATAATGAGGAGGACAGAGACGTGATGACAATATTTATTAAAAGGAAAACAGTTTGTTTAAAACAATGCGGGTCTGTTAACAACAACAGAGACCCTAAAAAACCCAAGTGGGACCGCGGTAATGGCTGCCACCAGGGTGATTGAGGCTACAAACAGTCAAACGACTGCGGCTGCAGCGAAAGATTACCTGTCCTGGAGGGAAGGATGCGACCGACGCAACACCCGTGCTCGCAATCCAGTGTCCACTCACACACCTACAGTACGAACAATACACACAGAACACAAGCACGGCAAATGGTGATCACTGTAGCGGATGAGGTGCACGTTACTGCTGTGGCTACTGAGTGCGGCGCACAAACCAGGATCCAGCGACCTGTCCCACCACCGACGGTGCCGCTAACGCTCTACAATCGAAGCAACAGGAGACTGGTTAGCACGGCAGCTACCACTAAGGTAGCAACTCGCTAGGGCAACCAGTACCGCACACGTCCCGATATCACAGTGAAAATACAGGAACAAAAGAACGGTTTGTTACAGAAAACACAATACTAAAACAACAAACGTATGTTTGGTGATGGAGCAAAGCAAATGTTTGAAACTGGAGCAAAACAGCAGTGGCTACATCCTGCAACACAAACCAGAGGTGTCAGCATGCCACCAAACAAAGAACAAAACAGCCAGGACCCAGTGCATGCTCTATTTTGCTTGTACCTCTGAACCGGGTTTACTGGGGATCTTACCCTTATGGTGCATGTCCGACGTCTCCCCCACGGACCTACAGTCAGAAGAAATTCAGTCTGTTTGTCAAGAAAGCTAGCCAGCCATCGGCACATACCTTGAGGGATCCAAGACAAGACAAGTATGATCAAAGCTGGTAATCACCCCTGATGTACCAGGACGGTGAGGCAGAAAGAGAGAGGAAGAGACTGGGCTCGCCTATCGATGGCATCCTGGATCTTGGCACGGCCTCTCACAGCGCAGTCTCTCACATAGACCAGCTGTCCCTCTGTCAGCGGGTCGCTCCTGGCCTTCTGGTCATGCCGCTCCTTTCTCTTGGCGGCAGCTGCCTGCATGCACTCTCTGGACCCATGGAACGCCACCTCGAGATGCCGCTGGTGTTCCCAATCGGTCACCCTCCCACCTTGTGGTTGTTGCACCCTGCCCAGGAGAAAATCAACAGGCAACTGAGGTTCTTGACCAAACATCAAGTAATACGGCGACTCACCCATGGACTGGTGAATGGTCGTGTTGTAGCTAAACACCAGTTGGGGCAAGTACTCAGGCCAGTGATGCTTCTGCTCCACAGGCAGGGTGCGTAGCAGATCGTGCATCGTACGGTTAACCCGCTCACACTGGCCGTTGCCCTGAGGGTGATATGGTGATATGGTGTTGTCCAAGTCTTCTTCCATATAGACTGCAAAGCTGATGGACTACACTATTTTTAAAGCTACGACCCTGACCCCAGAGTAGAGACGGGCAGGGACCACAAAACGGAAGAACCCTTCATGGACTAGGACGCTGGCCACCGTCGTCGCCTTCTGGTCTCTGGCGGGCACTGAGAAGACATCTGTCATAATCAGGACTTGCTCCCGACCATCACTGGAAGGCTCTAAAAAGGTGAAATCCACCGCCAGTATTTGGTTTAGGTGGGATGACAACAAGTGTCCCATAGGTGCCTGGAATCTGGGCTGGGAGGATTTCACCAGTGTACATCGTGCACAGGCTTGACACCACCGCCTGATGTCTCCACCCATCCCGGGCCAATAGCACCTCTGTCTTATCAGTTCGGTGGTGCGTTCAATGCCCTGATGGCCCTGGTCATTATGCAGCTGCTGTAACACTTCTCCCTGAAGACATTCTAGCAGCAGGAGCTGAAGGACTTCCACACCTCCATCAGGCGTTGCAGTAAACCCGCGGTTTCCACAATCCTGTCCCACTGCCGTAACAGTACCCTAGTTGGGCCAGATAAACCCTCCCGGGTAGAGGGGTTCGGTGGCCTTCCTGTCTGCCAGAAAGGCACCAATGGTGGGGTCGGCCGACTGCATTCTCCTCAGGTCCTCTGTGGTACGGGAAGGGAAAGCAGCGATAGCTGTTTGGGTGACTGGGAACTGCTCTGGACCAGCACAGGTATGGCCGTCCCGGCTGCCAATGGCTCAGTACTAGGTCCCACGACTTCAACTGCGGGCTGTCTAGACAAAGAATCAGCATTTTTATCAGAGTGGCCAAGGCGATACCGGATGGTGTAATCAAAAAATGACAACTCAGCCACCCATCGCTGCTCAGTCGTGCCCAACTTGGCTGTTTCCAGGTGGATTATTGTCTGTCCAAACTGTACAATGCTGGCTCCACAAATATTCCCTGAACTTCTCTGCCATTGCCCATTTCATCCCCAAGAATTTCAACTTCACAGAGCTGTAGTTCTTCTCAGCCGGACTGAGGCATGTCAAGGGCATGTCTGCCGGTTACATATTGTTACAGCACCATCATTTGCTGCTACAGTTGGCATTACTTTACATCGCTCAAAGATTCAAGGCTTTTATTTGCCATGTATGCATAAACCAACAGTCAAGGCAATAGGAACTTGTCCGTGTTTGAGTCAAATAATTAAGATTTAAGGCAAAGGAAAGAGTGTGTGGACTAGAAGAGGATTACAAATGAGATAAAATGAAATGAATAGATAGATAGATAGATAAAATGAAACTATTTGGAAGACTCGGTTGATCCTCAGTGACCACAGCTCTCAGAAGTCAAACAAACAAACTGTAAAATCAACCTTCTTCTTCCGTTCAGAGTCACTATTCAGTGAAGAAATCTGCTGCCGTGCTCGGACTCGGCAGCGACAACGTAATCGTGGTGAAATGCGATGAAAGGTATAAAACTTTGTTTGGTCTTAGTCAGAATTACCACAAAGACATTTGTTTGTTCACCTGCTGCATGCAGCTGTGTGTGTGTGTGTGTGTGTGTGTGTGCTGGCCAGAAAGTATCATGTGGATGTCATACAAGAGATTCATACAAGTGCACGTTCTAAGTACACATTCAAACCTTTGTGTCCTTTCAGAGGGAAAATGATTCCCGCTGAACTGGAGTCGTCCATTGTCGCATGTGGAAAAAAGGTTTGTAAAGATACAAATGACATTTTGATCTTACGTATTTGAACAGACGTGTGCACACGATACGTGAACGTACAACACAATACACATGTTTGTGTTGATGAACTGAAAACCTGTCGGTACATCCTCAGGGGCTGGTTCCGTTCTACGTGAATGCAACAGCAGGAACCACCGTGTGCGGTGCATTTGATCCTCTCTACGCCATCGCAGACATTTGTCTGCGCCACACGCTGTGGATGCATGTCGATGTAAGAAGCACAAGTCCATGTGATCAACACGTTACCAATGGAGACGCTTGTGTGTGTGAATGTGCCGCCCATGGTCTCATTTAGCTGCTACGGGTAGCATTAGCTTAGTTAGCATCATGAAGCGCCTTAGATCCATTGAATGAACACCTACAGTATGTGTTGATTGACCCACTAACGTCGTGGCCAAGCCCTAACTTCCCTGTGCCCTTTATCACTTGATTTCTGTCTTTCCTTCTCCGTTTTTTTGTTGCGCAGCATCCAACTCATCCAACGTACTCTCCCAACACGTGGAAAGAAATGTTAAAATCATCCCTTTTGCTTGTTTTCCTCGTCACAGCTGCACCTGTGCCATGTTTAATGTTGCCAGTGTTACAGGTTGTGGACCATGAGCTGATCTACATTTTAATACACAGCTGCCAGCCAATCAGAAAAGAGTATTCAGCCAGACCAGGGTATAATGTTGTGTCATACGACAACAGATGTTCCTCAGTACTTTGCATGTGTGAGTGAACTGACTCCTCGTGTACTTATACTGCTTGTGTGTTTTACCTCCTCTATCTGTGGTGTCAGCTGGCTGACATGAGCTTCATGTTTGTGTGTGTGTGTGTGTGTGTGTGTGTGTGTGTGTTTCAGGCAGCATGGGGTGGAGGTCTGCTGATGTCCAACAGACACAGAATGAAACTACAGGGCATTGAACGGTAACTGATACATTCATACACTGACAGATACAACAAGTACACACATGCACTGACAGATCTCTCTGCAGAGCCTGGTCTGTCACCTGGAATCCTCACAAGATGATGGGAGTTCCTCTGCAGTGCTCCGTCATTCTGGTGAAGAAGAAAGTACGTTTTCACCACTGTCATATGTAATGTTGTATAAAGTAGTCTCACGTAGTACAATATGTCTGCCTCCTGCGGTAGTGTAACATATTTAAATGTGTCGCCAGGGCCTCCTGCAGCAGTGTAACGCATTGGGGGCCACCTACTTGTTCCAGACAGACAAACACTACGACGTGAGCTACGATTCTGGAGATAAAACTATCCAGTGCGGCCGACATGTTGACGTCTTCAAACTCTGGCTCATGTGGAAGGCAAAGGTATTCATTTATACCGTTTTTGTGGTGCGCAAGAACCGACCACAGACACAAAGGATCAATGAATAATCAACAAACTTGATTACTCAACAGATTTTAATCTAATTTATAGTTGTTTATATTCTTCAGTCCTGCAGTCAGTACTTTATTGTGCAAAGTGCCATTTTAAATGAAAAATGCAGTCAAATGTTTAAAAACTTTGCCCAGTAATCGGTATTCTAAAGTAAACAGCGTTCTGAATCGAAGTCCGTACTCATTCTCCCTCTCACCTCTGCCTCTGTTCTCACCATTGACCCGTGCGTATGTTTCAGGGCTCCGAGGGCTTCGGATCTCAGGTGGACAAATGTTTGGAGAACGCCGAGTATCTGTATGATCAGCTGCAGAAGAGATCCGACTTTGAGCTGGTCTTCAAACACAAAGTCAGACTGGTCATGTTATCGTCTAATACTTAGAACAATCGCTACACGATGAGCAAATGTTTCCCCTGCTTCTCTCACACAGCCGGAGCACAGTAACGTTTGTTTCTGGTACCTTCCTCTGAGTGTGAGACATCTCCCACCCGGACCTGACAGAGACGCCAGACTCCATCAGGTCAGTGACAAGTGTCTGTTCTCTTCACGTCATTCACACACATACTGATGATGTGGGTTCCTGAAGGTGGCTCCTCGGATCAAAGGTCGGATGATGGAGAAGGGCTCTGTTCTGATTGGATATCAGCCCTTAGGAGACAAAGTCAATTTCTTCAGGTGTGTGTTCTCCAACCCTGCGACTCAGCAAGAAGACATCGACTTCCTGCTGGAGGAAATTGCCCAGCTGGGCAGTGACCTGTGACTCGGGGTCGGTTCAGACGGTTATCAGGTGTTAATGTCTAGAACAAAGGAAATTCAGCAGTTCTGATCACACTGCCAAAGATATTTGACCTCTGAACTTTGTGGGCTCATTTCCTGTGTGAACCTGTTTGATGGTGGAGGGTTGACCAAGTTTCATATGTTAACTGTTCATCTAATCTACTCTACGAACATTTGAGATCAACTGGACTTCAGGGGCCTGTGGCCTGTACCACGAAGCACGATTAATAAGTCCTGGATCAACTCCATTGATCCAGGACTGACTTAAACATCAAAACACTAAAGCGTCAACTTTAGTATTGAAATTCTATTCATTCATATCATTTTACCAAGTTGATCGTCTGTATTAGGAGACTATGAAAACCCACGAGTCGACAGGAGGTGTGCACGGGGACAAAGGGTGTTTGACGGACGGACAACAATAAAAACAATAAAAACTACAGGCTCCAACGTCTGCTGGTTACTTTCATTTATTAAGGATAAAATCCAAACAGTGAATCCCACAAAAAACCTTTAAAACACAGTGCAAGAGAGTGAGCAAACAAGTGGTCAGCAAGAAGTAGGACCAACCCCCCCCCAGTTCATTCATACATTCCGCCGGTAAAACAGCTGATTTTACTA
>CAAKHB010003037.1:28486-40742 GCA_901007665.1 Aeoliscus strigatus | reverse complement strand
GAGAGGGCCCACACACACACACACACACACACACACACACACACACACACACACACACACACACACACACACACACCTGTTCCATTCCTGTCTGCAGAGCCACACTGTCTCTCACGGTCGGCCCAGGTCGGCCCAGGTCGGTCCAGGTCGGTCCAGGTCGGTCATGGTCGGTCCAGTGCTGGTCCGCACTGACCACATCCACGTCATCCAAGTCAGAGAGAGTCGGTGGATGTGATTATATCTACCACAGAAGGAGACTGCCAGAGGGACGGAGCGGCTCAAGCTATTTAAATCAAACACTTAGATGCTTTTGGAAACTCTAGAAGACAATAAGACAATCGCCATGGTAACAGCCGTGATAATTACTTTCAAAAATCATTCATCTCACTAAGAACCTGTAGCCTGGGGGAAGTTCGCCAAGAGCTGCTCACGTGAATATTGACTATTAGCTGTGTAACTATTAACTATTGGTCACTGTCACCAGCAGCATGAGACAGATATTGTTGTTGGGATCTGACGCCCTACAAATCGTACCTGACTAAAATCGGACCACACCGCCGCAATGTGCAACAGTTGTTTGGCTCAGTGGGAAGAATTTCTGTGAATGCACTTTGGAACTGCTGACTTAGCATTTTTGTCGTGTACACAGACGGCAGAGCAATGAAATGAATTATATATACATAGAACAGGTAATGTGAAACGGGAGACGCTGGTGGTGGAGGCATCTGCTCATCCCGCAGCGCTTCTGGTGTCAACTCATCCTTTAGCCATTGAACCGTGAACACCGTACGTACATACACACACACACACACACACAGAGTCCATTAGCTGATTGCTATTCAAGCCTTTTAGAGATTGTTAACAGTGAATTTAGGAGTTTAAGACCTCAGGGATGCTATGTATCCCCTTACACCTCCTTCTCAGCCAGCCTGAGCCTGTTGTTGGGGGTCGGTTCAGTACGTCGCACAACAAAGAGCTCCAGTACATGGGGCTGTTGATAATACGTTCAGAAACTGATAACTCAAGGACTTGTTGTAAAGATAACAATGTCTCTGAATTTAACATGTGAGCTGTTCAACGATATTCAAACAGTGGAATGTTGGGCGTCTCTATCTGGTGGCATTGACAAAAAGCTGTGTGTGTGTGTGTGTGTGTGTGTGTGTGTGTGTGTGTGTGTGCACTCAGGAAATGTTTCAGAGTGTACCAAGGGAAATCAGAAAGCCACCGCCAGCTCCAAATCCTCTGAGTGAGACTTTATAATTACACTTTTACACAGCCACTTTCACACAACTCACACACACTCGCAGTTACAATCCCATTAAGTCTTTCGGGGCTGTTTTGGCATTTTTCCATCATTTAACTGGATTTGAGGCATCAGTTCACTGGGTCTGACTCGGTACGGTGCGCCCTCTGGGTCATAGGTTCAAGTCCCAGTTGGTCCAGTCGCCTGCTCCTTTTCCAAGTCAAGACAGCTCCTCCATCCATTGTTGTGTTTTTTTCATGCCAAAGGGTCCTGGGGTTTAATGGATTGGGACCAGGAAATAATTCAGAATGTACACACACTCACACACACACACACACACACACCTCTAAAACAAAGCAAATGTCTATAAATGACTACCCAAGCAAGTAATTGCGAGGCCTTTGGCTGTGTTGAATGAGGTTTACTGTTCTGTGATGAACACATGTGTTTTCTGCTCTAACATCCCAGAATGACTGAACGCTCACAGGGAAAACAGCCTGCGAGCTCCTGTGATGACTCTGTTTTTTTTTGGTTTTTTTTTTAAACTTACAGCCGTATATTATGATGGCAGTGAGGGAAGTGAAAGTGAAATGACAGGGGGAAGAAGAGACGCCCAGCTGTGTTTGCCTGCGGTGAGCCCACAGAGGTGACAGCCACGGACAAAGACACAGACACGACGCTGTCAGATAGACACAGATAGAAAGGATCAGTGTCACAAGACAAAACGCCGGCTGCTGGCAGGGGGAGCCTGCATTCACTGCCTCCGTGTTTGGGAGCGAGTGTGTATGCCATGAAAACACAGGGTGGGGTGTGTGTGTGTGTGTGTGTGTATTTTAGGGATTTGAGTCCAAGCGATGTGTGTTTTTCTTTCCTTGGTGTGTGAAGGAGGAAAGATTATGTTTTCCTGTGCGCCTGAGTGGCTTTGTGTGTGTGTGTGTGTGTGTGTGTGTGTGTGTGTGTGTGTGTGTGTGTTTAAGTCAAGAGGACATGAGAAGAGGATACTCCACCGCATACTTACACCCCTGATTTATTACACAGTGTATGGACACTGACTCTGTGTGTGTGTGTGTGTGTGTGTGTGTGTGTGTGTATGTATGTAATATTGGCCCTCGTTCCAAACCATGTGTGTACTACTGTACATCATGTGTGAACACTAATGAGAAACATTAGAAAACACAGTTCGCTTTGGTTTCTGACCTGCAACAACCATAGATGTGTGTCACGTTGTGTGATGGATGGCTGTCCTATTCTTTACAGGGACACACACACACACACACACACACACACACACACTATAACAGGCACACACACTCACAGACTCACTCAGCAGTGACTCAGCAGAACGTCGATGGGCCAAACAGGAGCGACGATACAGTGAATTTGAAACGTTTTTCTTTGTGTGTGTATGTGTGTGTGTGGTGGTGGGCGGAGGGGGGGGGTTCGTATGAGTTTGAATGTGGCACCAGTGGAGTTACTGAATACTGTTGATTATGTTGAAAAAGAAAAAAAAAAAAGTGGTATCGTGGTTGTATAAACTTGAAAAGTTTGTGAGTTTTTTTTAACCTTATGTAAGTTAAGCTGTCCACATTACTGCCACTTAAATTACCAAGTACAGAAAATACTTTGTACTCGTCCAACTCTGGTCACATCTGAGACCCAAACTTCAGCAGATGTGAGAATCCACAATGTGATGTCACAGTCCTCCCATCCTCACCTCAAAGGGCCGCTTGGGCCAACTCAAACCTACATTACAACAAACCACCAGCTCCACCACATCACATGGAGACGTTTATTTTTAAAGCAACACATCAGTATGAACGTCAGCACACTTGGACATTTGAAGCCCCTGTAGAGTTTCAGTGCAAATAAACGATAGTTGTCTGTCAGCTGACGGTTTGTAAAGTTACTATTTGTCTTCAGGGATCAGTGTCATGGTGTTCATTAGTGTTGTCTGTTCCTCCCTCTGAAGGTTTTCCATGCCAACACTGACGCCACAGAGGTGGTTCTCAATCGGATCCCCCAACCAGTTCTGGCCCGCTTCGTACGAATCAGACCTCAGACGTGGAAGAACGGCATCGCTCTGCGCTTTGAGCTTTACGGCTGTCAGATCACGGGTAAGAACCACCTCCCACATGCTCTCTGACCTCACGTGGTTTGTTCTTCTAAGATGCGACGGTGCTCCGGCCAGGTTTTAACGGTTCTGAACATCCATCCGTCGTCCATCAGTCCACCCAAAGCCTGTTCATGCCTTCCATCATCTCGCTGGATTTCACGTGTGCACCCACTCTCGTGGGCTCTCAAACTCTTACTCTCCTCTTTCATATCCATATCCTCCCTCGTGTCTCACACACACACACACACACACAAACAAAAAGAACCAGTCAGTCCTAATAGAATAATACTAGAGTGTGATGTGTGGGTGATTACATCAGAGAGAAACAGGCTCTCAGCTTTCATCTGCAGCGCTGGCAAACAAACGCCATTTCAACCAGCATAATCAGCTCAACACTATAAATAGATAAAACTTAATTAGACTGTCTGTGTGTGTGTGTGTGTGTGTGTGTGTGTGTGTGTGTGTGTGTGTGTGTGTGTGTAAAATGATCTCCACTGGGTGGGTGCAGGTTTGGAGGAGGGGTCACCCAACTCATCTGCCAGCTTCCTGTCACACAGTGTCACCCAAATCAGATCGACAGTGGCGGACACACTGCCACGGGCCCCAAATCTCCCATTCTGTTCCCGCCCGTCCATCAGTCTGTGCGTGTCAGCCTCTTCCAGCTTCTCGAGCTGCTTCTCAGTAACTCACTGACGTTCTCACTCTGCCTGTCGTTCACCCTCGTACACATTAATAAATGCAGATCTTTGGATGTGCACTCAACAACGTTGTATGCACGAAGCACGGCTGCCTGTTATCTACATGAGTCCAAACCCAATCGGCCCTCTGGCTACTTTGTGTTTTACAGCCATGCCTACCGGTTATATAACATCTCCACTGACACATGTAGTAAGTAATGTAGTAAATCCAAGGCAGCAGAATATGTATGAATGTCAGATCTTGAAGAGCGTTATAGAAGAGTACATCCTGTGATCACTGATGCTGCTGTATGATGTAATGAGGAAGACCTGGATACACTTTTAACCCCCTTTTCTCTCCCAGAGTTCCGATGCCTTCGAGTCTGGGATTCCTTCTGTTCCCGGAGCTGAAGGATTCCTGGTCTGCCTGTATGGAGTTCCTCCTGCTGCCATGACCACCGGACATAAAAACCTGCACTGCTGGACTTGTAGAAGCTCAGTCCTACATGATTTGGACAACGATCATAGACAGCCGTAATAATAATTGCTCTTAAGAATCATATTCACAGTTCAATGTCAGGATTTCTGCTGCCACAGATTTATTACACCACTGCTGATTCATACTGTATATGAACTAGTCTGTGCTGTACTGTTTGTCTGCCGTCATCTGCTCCTGCCTCTGTCGCTCGCTTTGTCTACTCGTCTCTGTCTGCTTGTCGACCTGTTGCTTTCTGTGTTTCACACCAACTGGTCGAGGCAGAATCTCCTGTGTCTCTGAGCCTGTGACCTTTGTCCCTATGAGTTGCTCGTGTGAATATTGGGTTTCTATTAGACTGGTCAATCTGCATTTTGAGATGACTGTTAAAGACTTGACTTGACTTTTGACTTTTTTTACGACCTGTGGCCATTCATATACATATTCGGTCGTGTGCTCAGTGGCATTAGCGATGACAGAGTGAACTTATAAGTGGTAATGCAGCCATCAAATCTGTCAGCTTGGATGACGCTCCGGCAGGCGTCCACCATTAGTAGCTTTTCATGATGTACTGACCCGTCACACATGATTCAGCGGGTGTGTATTGCGAGATAAGTACAGTGGTTACACGTGCAATATTTGCAATGAACGAAATTCACGGTTCCACATGCTGTCCTTTACAAGAAAAATGTAAATAAACAACAATTCTGTGATGACACGTTTGGTACGAACATCCACTGTGAACATGAGGCACTAACACCTTGGCTTCTCACCACATCCATCTTTCCACAACTTTCCTTCATACAGTCTTTTTATGCTCTTTGCAGGCCTTTTTTCATTCCTGGGATCTTAATTGGGTTAGCTGAAATAAAAAAGCTCTCAGGGCGTGACTATCACAGACCACGCACTGATGAATGAGATTCGACGTTTGCAAGCCGCATCGCCCTCAACATCAAGACAGAAGATGTGTTGTGATGGAGCTGTGCCGTGTTCTTATGTGTGTAATCCAATATGACCTCGTATCATCGCTGGCGTGACAATGTATGGATGCACCGATTTGCACAGCTGCATCTGAATGAATCATTCAAACCATATGAACCTGTTATTTCTCAGGCTGCAGCGTAACTCCCCGAGTGGCCTCCACGTTGTATAACAACCACGGTTTGTTGAAGTAGTGCTCACCAACCTGTGATTTATCTGTGCTCATCACTTAGCACGAGCTGTGTAAATGAGGAGGGTCATTTTTTGCTTTAGACTTCAGTTTAATCTACTTTACCTCTGTGCCCTGATAATGCCTCATTCATCATAATATCCACAAAGCATTAGAGGAAACGAGGTTGAGCGATGGAGGTGGGGGAGAGAGAAATCCTTCTCTTAACTAAAGCAGTGCTGCAAAGCTCAGCATTGCTCAGGAAGATTAAGGATGAATGGCTCGGCGCAGAAAGGCCATCAGATTTTCTGACTCTCCCATCACAGCCAACGTGGGAGAGTTTTCCTTTAATGAGGCTCTTAGCTACATCATATCTATTATATGTTCTTTGAGGACCCTTATCTTTTACTGTAAACTCCCCAGAATGCCACATCAAGTGAATCATACGCACAATCAGCATATTGAACTGGCTAAATTCATGTCAGCAACTTCCCAAAGCTGGCAGTGGTCCCCAGCAATCGAACATTAGTTGGCAGAGAAGGTTTGGCTCGGCCTTCTCTGTAATGTAACAGAGAAGAGGTGCCTGCATTACTTGAAAACACCTTTCTAAAAATATAAAAAGGGCGTTTCATTGGTCTTGAACAGGATAATTCAGCTCTGAAACACGTTTTCCTGAAAACTGGTTCTGGAAACATCCACTTGTGACAGGCTGATGGTGGCTGTGCAACTTCAGATGTTTGACATCAGGGGTCGTTCTGTCAGGAAAAGTCACCATCCAACGCTCCTCCTGCCAGAGAGACCCAGAGAGGATCATCTCCTTTTTTGGACTGAGGGCTGAGCAGAGTTACATATCTTTTTTTACTGTGTTTTCAGCCATAGTGACAAGATTGACTTCATGTAGGTGAAGACCTCTGACATGAGACTTTTGTCAGTTTACACGGTAAAAGGCTATTGGTTGTCGGCCTGGATATTCTTTGCAAAGGCAGAATTTCACACTGACATAGAAAATGTTGATCAAAAATTATTGTGTGCAATCTGCATATCAACAATCATAATGATATACTTTATTCGTAACTTTTATGAAACACATAGAGCTCAAAGTGCTTTGCAACAAAAGAGATTGTTAAGTCAGGGATGAAAACAAAACAGTGAAACATGACACACGACACCGTCAATGAAATATAAATGTTGGACAGAACATACTTACATACAGAAGATTCCGATGATCCATTTACGACCTGTGTGTGTAAACAGAAGAAAGCTGAGTGTGTAAATTTGACTGTGATATTTCAACAGCTGCATTGTTGCCCTGAGTCTCAATGCATCAGCACATATTATGGAAACTCTTCACTTTCCCGATGCATTGCCATAGGAGCTTTCATCACATATTTTACAGTTTGGGCATCAAGGACCCCAGAAAGGCAGTAAAAACAAAAGAGATGAGAGAGGGAGACAGATGATGTTAGATGATGGCTTGCTGGATATGACTGGGCTGGGTCACGTGCACCATGTTAAGCATAAGTGAATAATTCAGAGCAACACAATGTCTGCACAGGGTATCCTAATGCTCTGCTACAGACTCCCACGCCAGCGCCACAACCACATCTCCTGGAATAAAAACAGAAGAAAGACATGTGGACGCTTGAGGTTTTACAGCCAGCTGAGTAAACTGACGATGGACTTGGTCTTGGTGGTGTTTCTCTGAATGTGAGGAACAAAGAGCTTATATTATCTCTGAAGGAGGCGATGAATCGCCGCTGATCCTTGTGGTCTGTTGTAAACACAGTAGAAGAGGCATTCATTAATAAAAAGTCTAAGGAAGGGGAACGTGAGCGGGACAGTGTGTGTTCACAGATGGATGGTTCATGTTCGGACCATACGAGCAGCCCAGCTTCTCCCTCGGGCCAAAAGCAACCACTTTGCATTTGGGATTGTTCCTATGTGATGATGCTCCGCCAGGCCACATCCGATGGCTTTTTCATCCTCCTTCCACCTCGTTCTTCACTGTGCAGCTGTTTGTTTCCCTCTGCCACACAGCCAACGCAAACAATGAACAGACTAAATTATTGACAGGCTGAAAGAGCTTCAAGCATTGTTGTCTGCCGGGCTGTTTAACTCACAACGAAGCATGTAATGGGATCAAAGTGGTTTGACGATCTCATCCACTGACGGACGCTATATCGTTTCAACTTGTTCTCCAGCAGGAAAACATCTTCTCCTCAATTAAATGAACTACAGCTGGTGAAGCTGCACGAAAACGACCCGATTATATGTAGAATACTGCAGCTGTCTGCTGTTATAATCACACACAGTGTTAACTAGACATTTATTTTGTGTCTTCAGCTGGATTCAGAGTGATAAGGACTCCATCTTCAGGTGAATACAGCAAAATATATTATTATTATTATGATTATTATGATTATGATTATGATTATGATTATGATTATGATTATTATTATTATTATTATTATTATTATTATTATTATTATTATTATTATTATTATTATTATTATTATTATTATTATTATTGGCAATTTAGAATTGTCTGTTTGGCAATTTTATTTTATCCTCGTTTTGATGTTATTTACATTTCACACACTTTTTAACTTTTTTGTTATATAGGAATTTACTATTGTCATTAGTAGTAGTAGTAGCAGTCGAAGTAGTAGTAATATCCCTTGCAGGCAAAAAGTGATGCATTGTGGGTGACTTATTCACCAGTTTGGACCAGAGCAGATTGAAAATGCCCATTCCACAAGGTCAGGCTAGAAGTAAAAGCTAGTATTCAGAGTTATTTTTATACATCTAACACATGAGATTCAATTCAAGCTGGATGTAAAGATGAATGGGAAATTCCTTTTCTCAGTGAATGACAAAAGCACACGTACAGAAATGTCATGGGAATGAAACGCTCCAACTGTCACGATGTCATGTTCACATGCAGTCAGACCCCGTTGTTTGTGATGAGGAGAAAGCTGACACGATGTTTTAAAGGCACCTGAAAGTCAAGTTCTGGTGATCCTGTAGATCCTGTGGTTGAAATAACTGATGGTGATGTGTACTCAGGGTGTTTGCAGTCAACACTCAGTTAGACAAGGTTACCGGTCACACAGAGACACCTCTGACCCCACCCATCAGCACCGTTAGGTGTGGTCAACCGCCAGAAACAGAGTGGATCTAAGGCAAAACAGGATCAAACCATGGACCCGTTCCACCAAACAGGTCTCATGAAAACCCTGAGTTGATAGAATGACAGATTTCTCCTCATCTCAGACTTAACAAACTTGACTAAACCAGGTTTTTAAACCAGGACCCAGGGGACAATTTCTCCTCTATATGGTGTGAAAGTGAACTCGGACCAGCTGAACCACACCAGCTGCAGCTCACACCAAACGAACCAAGTCTCCCATCGAACTGATTGGTGGGAACTACAGTATTTACTTTTTGACTGTATATGGCCTGAAAAAAACACCACCACTGGTCTCTGAGTTTTTGTCAGATACAAGCTTGATGGACACATCAGGATTAATTTAGTTACTGTTCTCACGGCTGTGGGACAATATCAATCAATATCAGCCCCTCACTGCCTGTTCTTAATGTCAGCCTTGACATACCTACCACGCTGTCTCACGCTGGCAAACAACGCGGCCATTGTGTCCAGACGGCCTTTTTATTTGCTTGACCTGCCTGTGCAGCTTGGGATGACGAAACGTCCAAAGACCACAATGGGGGGAAGTGGCCTTGGCAAATTCCAAACCACGTCAGGTGTGACACTCATGCTTCTCTTCTTCACTCTACTGGATTTGTTTGTCTGCAGCACAACACTGAACATGAGGCCATGTCCACACAAGTTTACATTAACTGTATCTGCAAGAGTTATCATATGGACATTTTTTCAGCATGGAACTCAAGTTTCAGGAATATGCACATGAAAATGGGTCCCAGAGTGAATAAATCTGAAAACACCACCGTTGGGTGTTTGTGTTTACAACCCGTACACATGTTTCCATAGCCCCAGCTCTCCCTTAACCTGCATATATTAACCCTACCGACAATCTTTGTGTCAGTGTCACAGCGCCACTCACAGGCCTGGCATATATACTACAGTGTTTTCAGTGTTCTCGAGTGGACACCGACATTTCTTGACACAGTTCTGGGTTAAGGAAAACTTTTTCTGTTCCGTCCCTGTGTGGACATGGCCTGGTGTCCTTTATAGATGTCACCTGTGTTCCTACAGCCTGAAGCTGGAGCTTCTTCTGCTTGTCAACTACGACACATTACTGGCTTCTCAGGAGGACAAAATCAGAAACATATTTGTTCCTTAATGAGGATTCCAAAGATTTGTGAGTGAATATAAAACTGTGACACATGTGGGCCCTTGTGTTGGAGCGCCCCTCTCAAGACCTCATCCACGACGGACTCGCTCCATCAAACAGCCAACAAAGAGCTTCGTTCCACTGCAGCGGAAAATGATGGAGTGCAGCTAGAAAAGCCACAGGGCTGATGATTTATCATGTGCTGTCATGTGTTTGGAGTGTTTGGTAACAATCTGAGTCACACTGATAATACCGTGCTCCGGACGACTTCATGTAAAACAGACATGTTATACGAACCCTCTGACAGGTTGTTTGAACTCTGAATTTGATACTTACTGAATAGGAAAATATGACTCAAGGTTAGTGAGCATTTTATTTGCTCGCAAAACAAAATGAGGTGAAACTCATTGTGTGTCTTATATTTGATATTGAAACCAACCGGCAGGCAGAACAAACACACACATCTAGTTTGTAATGCCACCGCGCCACGAGTAAACTGAGAACAAGATAAGGGAAGTTGAAATAAGATAAGATAAAATGAGATAAGATAAGATTGTCCCACAGTGGAGAAATTTACAGCAGCAGAGACAAAACAATAGTAAAATATGTACAGTGTATCGTAGGCAGGAAAGAAGAGCATGCATTCTTTACATACTGTAAGTTACATAAATCTTTATATACAAGAAAATATACACTATAAACAATGTACACAAGAGAATATAAAATGACAAACTAAGTTACTGATAAGTAAGTACTGGAAAACACATGATATCTGAAGTTAATATCAGTAAACAGCAGCGACATGCGGTGAGGTTCATGGTGAGTGTAAAAACAAATGGATGCTGTACTTGACTTGCTTACTGTAGACTGTAGCTGCTGTCACTTATTCTGGCTGAAGGAGTCAAGAAGAGTCCCTGGGCTCACTAGTGCCCCCTATCATGAGGCAGGAGAACTGCGGGCCTCACCTAGTGCCTCTTTACATTTTATGATCGCTCAGCACACTGAAGACGTTACACACATGCAGTTAATGACAAAAAAAAATACTACATATTATATAAATCAGCTTTGCTGTGGACATTTAGTTCATTTCGCAAGTGTTTGAACAATTTAATCGCAACACACACAGAGAGAGAGAGCAGTGCAGTCTCCCTGTTAGCAGCCAGCAGTCATTGTCAGTCCCCGGTGAGGCTCAGGCAGCTGGTGCCTCACCACAGGTCACTTGTCAGATTTTGCACGGGAAATGTGAAAATTCACCAATTTGGAGAAACAAATGAGCTACAATTGTTGAAGTTAAATGGAATTAATTTTTTCTGTTTTCCATTTTTTTCTTTCCATGATGGCAGGGGAGGTACGGCCTCACCTGCCTACCCTGACTGCATGTCATTGGTAAACAAAATTTAATATGACATTTATACATATTTTGTTACTTGTCACTGTTTCCCAACTCTTAATTTAAGTATCAGTTGGGTCGATTATGATGAATTAATCTATATAGATTTAAATCAGCGCCTTTTACAAAGAGTTGATGTTGACCTAAGTCTTGGCTGAAGTTCAGAAGATGTAGGGAGCCTAAGAGCAACCCCCCTCCCCTCCCTTCAGTGAGCCACAGTGGGTTCAGAAAGTGAGAGCCACGGGACCTGGGAGTGCCCTGCTAGTTACTCTGCTCCAGTTCTATATGTCACGGCTGTATAAGGTTTCACGTGGCGATGCAGGGAACTAGCCTGGGAGAACGTTCAGCAGCAGGGAAGTGGAGTCACTCAGTGAAGTATAATTCAAACCAGAGCCATAACAAAAGACTTGAAAATACATTGATTTGTCAAAGCCCCAGTGGAAGAATAGAGGCACTAACAGGAATGTAAGGTCATGCAGGAGTGTTTTTGTGTTCATTTGTGTGTTGATTTGAATGAAACTTGAATGGAATTTTCGATACTGTTGGACAGAAAGCCACCACCGCCCAGTGGTTGTTTCACAAGCATCTAACATTCTAACCCGAGACACACTCATGCATACATCACCAGAACACACACACACTAAAAGCAAGAACACATGTACGGTATTTCCCTTCACTTCACACGCGACACCTCTTTTTGTTTCCTTTGCAGGCGGTAAAACATGAGCTGCCCCTGTTTTTGACGTCAGTTGTTCTTTGTGGCGACTCCTGACCTCAGCACGATGCCGCTTCGCTGAGAGACGACCGGCTGCTGCAGGCTCCAAAGCTGCAGGTCTTCACTGGCTTTTCACTGAGATCCAAACTGGCAACTGCTGCTGCACTGACTGCATGA
>CAAKHB010003037.1:0-10878 GCA_901007665.1 Aeoliscus strigatus | reverse complement strand
CAGTGTGTGGGCGGGGCTTAATACATTGACCAACGTTCTGCATAGTTGAAGTGATTATGTACACAACAAAGATGGCTGTAGGTGATGAATCAGCTGTAGCGTTGGACATTTGAAGTGTGAAAAAGGAACTCAGGACACATTCCATTCCATTCCATCGCCGTCTCTCCATCAAGCTCTTCCAATTTTCCCCGAAACAAACTCCATTGACTCGTTGCTGTAGCGCCACCTTGTTCGTTGCTCTGATTGGTTGTTATGTTCAGTTTTGATATGCACCCACCTCTTGATGGCAATCGCTGCTGCCGGAGGCTTAATCTCTCTAGAAGTTGGTCTGGATTTCCAGTCCAGCACGTTCTCGGCCATTGTATGTGCAGAGGCCAGCTGCACTCACTCTCCTCTCGTTGCTTCCTTCCCACCCCTGTGAATCCCACATCAGCTCCACTGGCATGTTTCTCAATGGTATTGCCTGTTTGAATTTCACAGACCAGTATGCAAAGGGCAGCAGGGGAGGGGTGGTAGTGGCTCTAAGTTCCAGCTGGGTGAGTTAAGGGGGCTTCTTCGAGATTGTTCCAGCATTTCCCCCACCAGCTGGGTAAATAAGGTCTCATTGACTCATCTACTTTCCCAGCTCTGCAGACTCTTGCCAGTTTATCCCGGGAATTCCAGGCTGGAATCCAGCAACCAGCAGTTCTATTTTCTTTGCCCATCACAGTGGACCACAGCATCTGAGCCGCATGGGGGCCACAGATATTCATATTGGCATGAAGGGGGGTAGAAGGAAACGGAACAAGGGATGCCCCCTGCTATACCACCGCCATGGTTCTCTGCAAAATACCAGGTTTTCTGTATTCATTGCTTTTGGATGGATGTTTGCATGTTTATGAAATGGAATTACTCTGCGGTGGAGTTTATCTGCTCTCACTGGTGAGGACGCCATGTCACTCTCAGGTCAAATGCGCAGGTCAAATATATTTTTATTTGTCTGACTCAGAGCCACAGTGCAGAGACCGGAGTGGAACACTTTAAAAATGGGTGCGTTTGTCAACTTTCTGTCCATGGTGCAGCCCGGGTGAGAGCGCAAGGTGAGGCGGAGGTTGCGGCTACCTTTAACCCCTTTCCCGCTGTTCTGGATTTGAGCACATCAAAGGCACAAATCCTCTGAGCGGAGCTGAGCAGAGCAGACGCAGTATCCCACCGCATTCTGGCAACTGGATACATCTCGTTCAAAGAGAGTAATCTACAGGCTTAGCCATGAAAGGCCGACCATACTGCAGAGTTCTATGCGGCCTAAACATCGTCGGTATGATGCAACCGCTGCCACATATGATTCCGTGTCTCCACTTTGCTAATTAAGTTATCGCACTTAAGGTCTATGTCTGTGGTGGCAGCTCGGCGAGCTGAGCTTTAACAAATTTAACAAGCAGAGAGATAGATGTCTAGAGGTGTCGACAGTTTTTAACTCACGTAATGAGTGAATCTCTTGATTTGCTGCATTTGCGTGGGATTTCAAGTTGTGATGGACATATGTGAAGATAGTTGTTGCGTAAAGTGGAAATTATGACACATTTTGTGTCCTTTGTTTGTCTAAAATCTGGAATTTCAGTGTTGTTGTTTTTTTCTGGACAACCAGACCAATTTTAAGACTTGGTGGGTTTTATGGTTGAACGTATGTCACCATTCCCTTCTGTTCAGTACCATTCTGAATTATTACACTAATCACATTGTACAGTGTCAGGTAGTAGTATTTGCTCTCACTGTCTTTGACCTGGCTGGTACTTCACCCCCTCATCGGCACAGATCCTTTTCCCCAGAGGTCTATTCAGAGGCTTCTAGTACGAACCCTCATCTGAGCCGCTCCACTCGGCACAAACCTGACGTTCAGTTGAAGTATTATTTTCACTTAGCAGGGAGTTGTAGCTCATAATGTTTGTAAAATGTCCACAGACACGAGTTGTGTGCTTCCATCCAAATGTTTCATCTGTGTTCAGAGGAAAACTCGTTTGATCTGTTTCATTAGAGTTAGAGTTGACTAAACGTGACTGAAGGTACCATGAGTTGCATCAGTTTCATCATTAACAGTGTTGGTTTTAATGAAGAAGAAAAACTCCCATGGTCCTCTGCTGCTCCCAGCTATAATGAACCGGACATAGTTTGTATAACATCTGTAGTGGCACAAGTTAAGTCCTCCAGTGAAGCCCTTGATGCAACAGACACCCTTTGTGTGTGTGAAATGGTAGATTATCTTGAAATACACCTTTAAATGATGCTGTTTTATTCTTTATTTAAGCTAAATAATCCTTCATTTGGTAGATGTACCTGCTTCATGCCACAGCTGCTGGGTTGTTGTCTTAGTGACACATGTCGTAGGTCATGTTATTTCTGTAAAATGTGCTCAAAGGCTGGTGGAGGTGGACAGTCAAAGACAGGACAGTGAGAGAAATTCCCTGAGCCCGAAGTGTCCTGATGTTTGTGTGACTGCAGCGGGGCGACGCCCCCATAAAGAATGTGTAAGATGATGGCGTCTGTCAGGCTCTAGCAGGCTGTTATCCAGCCATTAGATCAGATTTATCTTCATTCCCATTTGCTCGACGTCTGCCCTGAAAGCTCATTTGTCAAAGCCAGACGGCCGTCTTCTCTCGCATCTCTGACGCTCCGTCCCTCTTCACTCCCTGCACATCTGTAGGAGGATGTACTGGAAAATACAGTGTGACGTGACAAGATAGGAGGATGGCGAAAAGGAGGGAGCGAAGAGGAGCAGTTCTAGGTGGAGAAGCTGGCAGCCACTTTAACTTGGCACTGAGAAATAATCCATTCATCGCCTCTGGAGCGGCACCACGCTCTGTGATTTATTGGCTGTTGTTTCGAAGTTGGAGACGCTCAGTGTCCCCATCTCCTCCTCTTTCCTTCGTGACCTTTTCCCTCCCTTTCTCCTTCTTTTCCTTCCCTCATTCCAATGCATCTATAGGACTGAATTTCAGGTTGTGACTTTTTTTAACGGCGGGTTGACGATACTTAACACACCATCAGTGCACGGATTAAACGAAACGATGTTCCTTGGCTCGCTCATGAAAAAATAAAATACAAAGACACAAATATTCACTGAATGTAGGTCTAAAATAAACAGCAATTTAAAAAATCACCAAGTGGAGCAGTGACAGTGTACAAGTATAAAAAGTATAACGTGACATTATTGCAAGTAATGGAATTGCATTTAAGACTGGATTAAGACTGGATGTTCTCTGTCAAACAGGAATCAAGGTTATAACCATTGACAATCTTTCGGTCTTTGGCTTGATTGAAACAGGAATTTAGTTTTTTTTTGCTGATTCATAATCTTCAGAGCGTTTTCCTTCCGGAGTCAGTTAACTGTCATGACACGTGTGTCTCTGTTGTCTGACCGACGGGTCGTTGTCACTCATTATAGTGGTGTGTGTTACCGTCGTTGTGGGTTCATTCCACATTACTTCCTGTTGTTTGACCATGACTGAATCCTCTGAACATGAAGTGACCAATCAAACAACGTGTTAATAAACAGCCAGTGGATTATCAAGACCTTAGAGACAGATGTTTGTCGTCAGTTCTCCTCCTGCTGCTCTTTCTTCGACATGACGCAACAAGTGCAGCTTGTGATGACGAGCACCTAGCTGAGTTTATCGTGTTACTTCCTCTGCACCTCCACTCTGCTGACTCTCTGCTCGGCTTCGTTGTTCGTCACCATGGTTTCCCCCCTCATTTGCTACCGTACTCACAGATCTGAGGTGGCCTTGAAGACGGCACACTTTTATCCCCTTTCCTCGCAAAATTATCTTTCCCTAGTCGTGCAAATCATTCCCAAATAAACAGAGTCCCTCATTTATGTGGTATCATCTCGGGCTCATTCTGCCTTCACCTCCGCGGTGACAGGAGAGGAAAAGCCATCTAAACTCCCGGCTCCCCATCCAATTACATCAGTAATTACTTGTCATAGCCACTTTATTTCTGTTTAGCCACCTTATTCGGGTCCTTTGGAGAATTGCTTTGCGCAAAACATGATGTACAATGTATTATAAATGGTAACTTGACCAAAGGGAGTGGAAATGAGATCTCTGAGATGAATGCAGTTGGCTTAGTTATCATGGACTGCAGGTACCTGTCCGGCCACTTGGTGGCACTATAACACCATGTTTAGTCAGACAGCCAGGCTGTTCACGCTCACCTGAGATACCACTAAGACTTTCACCCCCTATTTCATAGGCACACTTGTTTTTGCTTTCATGAAATAGCGTGCGGTCTATGACAGAGAAGGAGGTTTATATGCACACGGTGTGGAAAAGAGTGATGAGACACTCAGAACACTGCTCACATGTCAGAGTCAAAGTGGAGTTATGCACAAAATGCTGAATTAGTTCTGCTGATTGAGGCTGACAGTGCACATAAATATAGGAAATAACATTTTACTATAACGTGTCGACCAAAATGATGATAAATCAACAGCTGGATTCTCAGGTTGGGAAGTTGTCTTCTTCACTTGACCTTCAACAGTGCTGACTTCGGCTGTTTTCTTGTAACTCTACAAATGATCACGTTCATGCTTATATGTTGTTCTTGGCTTCTGGCCGAGCAGATAGTGGGGTGTGGGGGTTGTGGGGCGGTTGGGCCAGTGGTTAACAGCTGTTGGAGAAGATTTCTTAGTCGCATCCTCCATCAAACTTCAAACTTTTCCTTGGGTTTAATTCTGAGTACATATGAATAACATAAAAGGTTCTGCCCGTCATTTTATTGCATGAGCCTCGTTCACTGTTCCTCTCTCCTCCTCTTGTTGCCATAGCGAGAGTGGCACTGGCAGACTGGCATCTGTGTGACTGAGGGGAGTCGCAGCGGGGAGGCAGCTCACCAGTCGTTCTGTGAGATTGCTCTCCGTTAGCCGGTATTTCCTCTCACATGCAGGATAAATGGGAAATCAAGTCTCCGGGTGGCCAGCTGTGCCTCTCTTGAGGGTGATGGGAGTTATGAAGCAAATATATTCACGTCTATCTCCACTAGCTGCTGGTAGTCTGTGTTTTTGTTGACATATGGCGGATGAGTCGTAGCTGGCTGATGACCTTTTAGGATGTGACACATCTACTGTGTGTACTGGCAGCTAACACTCAGTTTTTGTCCGCCGAGCTGGCTGTGAGCGCGCTGACCACTCGCCGTGAGTCAAACACTTATGTGGGCTGTTTTGTGCTGCAGCAGGGGTCGTGAGGGAGTGCAGAGGTGGGGCGAGCCGTGTGTTATTTAAGTCTTTTCCTGCTCTTTTTTCTTGTTTTGAGTCACACTTTGATCTGTGCAGGTGGCGTGTCTGATCCGGGTGCCCACAGAGGTGGTCAAGCAGAGGACCCAGGCCTCCCCCTCCTCCTCCACCTACCACATCCTTCTGCTGACACTCCAAGAAGAGGTGCGTGTCAGTCAGAGGCGCCGTCATGTCGTCTCTACCCTGTTAGCACCTTAACGATGAATGTTTAGTGTATTGGTTTAATGTGGCTCGTGATTCTAGTAGTTTCTGGCTCCTCTCTGTGTGCTGTAGTTGGAAGTTGTCATCCGTCTTTAATTCTTTTGCGATACCATTCATTTGTGTATAACTCAGGGTGTGTCGACAAGTATTTAGTGTATATTTAGCTTAGATGTGCACATTTTTATTCATATTGCTATAAAATACTTCCACAATATACTGTATGTACAGTTTTGATGTATTTATTTTACCTCCATCTTGAGGAACTGCTCTGTATTTTACTGTTCACTATTTTCTAATTCTATTCTTTGTCGGCGCTGCTGTAACAAACATATTTAAAAATAAAGTATTTTCTGATTCCAGATCGAATCACACCGTACTGATGCTGTTTTCTCTCAACAGGGGTTCCGAGGCTTGTACAGAGGATACAGGAGTACAGTTCTCCGAGAGGTACCATTTAGTGTGTCACGCTCTCTCTGACTTGATCGTCCTCTCAGTCTTTCTGTCTGTCGTCCACTAGTGATGCTGAAATACTTCGAATCGTCACCAGTATTTTCCACTTTTAAACTTTTAGAAATCAAAATAAACAAAACTCAGGGGCAAGGGCACCTCAGGTTTGTCAGATCCGCCATATACATATATATATTTTTTGTTCATAAAGGTTTCATCTTTTCAAAACAAATTTTAAAGTAACCAATAGAATTGCATTCATTTTCTAAGGACTGACATGGTCTTCAACTAAAACGCCACAAACATTTTCCAGATCAGAAGCTGAGTCAGTGACGGACACTGACAGAAATCTGAATTCCAACCATCACTTGACACATTAGAACCCAGTAACTGTTGGGGGCCGTAAACACCCGCACACGGACGGCGCAGTTGGAGAGCCACATGGTGGCCAGTGTCACCGGAGATGGTGTCTTATCAACAGATAATCGCATGTCGACGACTGGTTGGCTCATCGTCAGCGCTGCACATCGACATCTTTTTTTTTTTTTTTTTTTTATCGTATTCTAGTCAACTGTTCTGGCAGTGCGTCAGAACACAAAGTCATCCCAGTAAAACGTGGATCCTCCACCTTGCTAAGTTGCAGTACAATGAGAAAGAGGAGCGAGTTGGTCTCACAGCAGAGAGAAGTATATGAAGGTGACACTTGTCTTTCCATTTTTTGGGGAAGGTGGGTGAGGGCGTAATCTAGTCCCCTCCACTGTGCTCGCCTGTACTTATTTTCTGCCTCACTAAACTGATGTTATTCACGCAAATTCCATCTGGACAGCTGGGGAAAAAAGGACAACAAGACACTGTGATTTCTCCGAGGGGCTGTGAATAAATGAATACATTTGGAGGCTGGCGTATGGTCCGTGTGCATACTAACGCTGGCAGATGAATCGCAGTGGTGGAGGCGGCGGGGATTTGGGGCGCAGCAACGGCAAAGGATTCTCTGCTGTGATTGGCTTTGACGTCTGTCAGGAAGGTAATTCATTTTCTCTGGGCCTACATCGCTATCCGCCTGTCTCTGTCTTTACTTTGGCCAAGCGACTCTGTCAGGATAAGTTTGTTTGTCCTTCCCTTGTTGTCCAACTAATTGGGGTCCTCTGAGCGATGTATTCATCAGGAAGTCTTCAGGAGGCTTTTCCGAGGGGTGTGATGCTACATTAGAACAGGACAGAAGTGGGTGTGTGGCTTTGTGCCACCTTTTAGGTCGTCGTAGCTACTAGCATTACTTTAATTAAAAAAAGTACTGAGTAGTACGTTGAGTCAGCATTCGCAGGGTGCAGTAGAGCAGGAACTCGAAGAGATTCACAATGGCGTGAAAGGTTGTGCAGCCAGAAGTACGTTTTAAATGAGTCATGTGATTTCTGCATTGAAGAACAACGAACACGACAAGAGATGCTTTTCCAGAATGTGATGATGGGTTGCAGTATCATTCCAAGTCGCTGAGTGACACACCACCACTAGATGGCGCGCTGACATTAGTACTGCCTGAAACGTGCCTGTTGCTCTTTCTCCTATTTAACTCCTTTGCAAACTCTGTCCTCTCTCTCTCTCTTTTTCTCTCTCTCAGTCTCACTATCTACTGTTTACGAGCACCACAGTGAATATTCGGAACCTCTCAGCTTTTGATCTATATCTCAGAGAGGTAAATTATGTCGTTTGATTAATGAGCCTGAGATGGGATATTAGATAGTCATTTAGTAATGTGGAGGACATGACCACTGAGGTGTAAGTGAAGCTGACAGTGTCTGACTCCGTCTGCCAGGCACCTTGAGAACTGCTTGATTGACCTTCGCATGTGGTCACACTGCACACGCTCCCACCCAGTGGAACGGAGAAACCCACCGTGACTGAACCAGCTGAGTGAGAGTGTACAGGCGCTGACTGGATCAAACGTGCTTTCCCGTGCTCCATTTACCGTACATATGTTTCTCTAGCCAAACTCTGAATCAGCCCCGGACTTTCTCCAGCCCAACAGCTGGGATCTAGGAACCTGATGTGCAGACTCTGGCGGCAGGACTTATGAAACACCTCTGTAACAAGGCCCCTCCCCACCACACCTCTGCTTTCACTTCATCCCTCCCTTCTTTCACTCTGGTCAGTCCCCTGTCAGCTTCTTCCTAACAGGGTTTGGTTGCGTGGAAATATTTTAACAGGGGGTCCAGTGTCCACAGGTCAAATCACATTACTCATACTCCAACATTTGGTTTTATTGAGTTAGTTATCGATTGTTTCCAGGCAAATCTGAGTGTTCCCTTTTCTTTTACCTCTTTTACGTAATTTTATGTTCATTACTTATTTTTTCAAAAGAAAAAGTAGTAGTCGTACTTCTTCAAACATGTAAAAAAGTACAAAGAAGCCAAGAAAAGATGAAAAAACATAAGTTCATTCGTCATCTCTATAGTAATAATAATAATAATCATCATCATCATCATCATCAACAATGACTATACAGTGAGGTGTGCAAATATGACTGGTGGCATTTGAACTTTGTCAAAGCCCCGATGTGTCACAGCTCTTTGCTGCACTACGACGTAGAGCGTAAACTGTGGACGTGAGTTTGTTGTTTGTGATGGAAGAGGAGGGCTGGATGTTTCATAGTGTGTCCAGTGAAGCTGATGACAGCCAGAGATGATCCTGTAAAACAAACGATCTTTGATTTTGTTGACTTTTATTCACATTCTATCATCTGTGGCTCTGCGTTTGACCCATTCAGTTGTGTTTGATTTAGTTTACTGTCCGTTTCTGCTTTGGTCACACTTGCTTCAGGTCTTTGAAAGGTGGAACGCCGAGTGGGAGTCACTGTGTTTGCGTGTATGGTATGTGCACGATCACAACTGTTCAATGAGAGCCCAGATGTTATGGTATACACAGAGTGCAGGGGGGCAGGGGGGACTTCCTCTGCTGGGTTATAGAGTCTGAATCCACCTTAGTAACAGACAGCAGAGCAGAGCTGACCCCTGCATGGCCTTTTTGAGGGGAAAGGAGAGACTTTCTCACTGATTCAGGTTGAAACGGGTGAGGAATCACTCTCATATCCTTTCTCTGTGCGCACTCAAAGTGTTTATACGCCCTCATGTAACTACGACCGAGCAGGGACAGATCACAGAGAGGAAAGGCAGACAGCAGGGGAAGCGAAATGTGTTTATTTTTCTCAGCTTACCGTATGTGAAGGCAGGATTGGTGGGACGTGTGAAGGAATGGAGGCTTCCTCCTGCTTTGTGTTTGGAGTTGGACCCTGTCGCAGCAGCTGCTGTTAATCTTTGAGAGACACACCAGCCAACTATTTCCTAAAAGGCTTCAACACCTTAAAAAGCGTAGCTCCAACCTAAGAGGGTGTCGTAAACATAATGGAAAATGTCACAGTATCACACTGAAAGAAATAAATGAACCGAGGAAAATATTAGACTTAACCGCCTGCTGAAATGAATATGTGCTGCAGACCAGACCGTTTCATATGTGTTGAGGATTTTCAGTGTTCAATGTGACGACTGCTGAGGTAAACTTCAGCTGTGGTGGCTTCAAGCGTGGAGGAGGACAGCAGCTACTGTTGTCACCTTATCTGTTTGCACTGATCAGTGAGCAGCCCCCTCTAAGAAGCCGGCGACGACCTGTGACCTCTGCGAATTTGGCCCTTGACACAAGTGACCTGAAGAAGGGTGCTTGGGTATCGACAGGAGTCTCAAACGTCTTCAGCTGATAGCAAAGATGTAGCTTGACGAAACACGTCCATGGTTTTGATGTGGTTTCATGCAGCGACGAGCTTGAGTCACCACAGACCCCACGTAACGACCCCCTCACTATACTTCAGTTGTGATACAATATTATCATGATATTATGAATATGTCCAGTATTGTGACATGATACGTCTTAAGAACAAACGTCAAAGCTGTGGATTTGCACACTGTTTTCAGACATACTTAACTGATGCACAAAACCGTTACACAGATGTTTTCCAAAAACAAACAAAAAAACCCTGAGAAATTTGCTGAGTGTGTATTGATACAGTATCGCCACACAACATCCCACAATATTTCTTCATTCACCCGACCCCTTTTAACGTCTGCTGTAATTGTATATATATTTATCCTGAGCCACCAGTACACACCAGGTGACTGAAAACATGGTGGGTGACCATCTGCCTCGAGCAGTGATGGGAGATGTGAAAGCACAAACTTCTATCATTCATCTATCACTATTGTAAGTCAGTAACTAATCAATATTCACCCTTCTCCATCCCTAAATAGAAGAGAACCACAATCTGAGCTTCACAACCATAACTATATTATGTCTGTGTCATACACATGTTGGAAAACTAATTCTTTTAGATCACTTGTTTTCTTCTTTAAAAATCATCTTCTCCATCATTCACTGGGGTCTGAACCTGTTGTTCTTTCTCTCTCTCCTCACATGTCTCTGTCATAGTGGTCTAAACTATAGTTTTAAATTCTAGTCTGGAGAATCTAATAAAGGGAAAATATGATCTGGTTTCTGTCAGTACACGTGCCTTTCATCAGCTGGGGGAGTGTTAAGGGATTGATGGACATGAGAAGAATAATCCAGCCTGGAAGCAACAGATACATGGACGAGGGACTGGCTGGAGGGAAAACAGAACATTGAACAAATAAATGATCAGGTGTGAGATTCAAAAGTTGGATTTCTTCTCTTCTGAACTCAGTGATCAGCATCCTCACTGGCAGTCAGTCCAGAGACAGACGTGGAAAGGTTTCAATCTGCCTCAGAGGACTTCAGAGGACTCCGCCATGGTTGTGATTTGTAACAATGGTGGTTTCCGTGATGAATCTCAGTCCGTCCACCCGCCGGAGTCACAGAATGTTCTAAATGCTGCCTAGGAGATCCTCATTAAGGTACTGACGTCCTGAGCAAACAGTCATCGGCTGATGATCTCTATCACT